>VYXB01004617.1:303498-392621 GCA_013397135.1 Pachyramphus minor
AAAAAAGATGATAATGCAACTTCCTCTTATTTAAAGTCTCAAGGTAATACTAAATGTTTAAGTTGAATTACAAGTTTGCTTATTCCCATTCCTGAGGATTCCTAATTGTTTTACGCTATTTTGCTGTCCAATACTTGAATTACAAGATTCAAAAACAGTTTAAGATCTCTACTGTGCTGACTGCTACAGTTTGTGTAACTCAGTTCTGTAAGCAGAAATATGTATGCATAATTTGTTTGAATAGTCTATACTAATACCATTTGCATGCTCAGGGTGAAGGATATGCACGTAAGTTTGTGCAGTATATATATATATATTTCAACCTTGCTGGTTTTGAATTGTGCTAATCATATAAGTTTGTGCAGTTTCTGCAACAGGATTCATCCTCACTGTAAAGTGGCTTGCAAAGGAATTATTACTCCAAAATATACTCCAAAATTTATACTTTAGAGGAAAATAGGGTTGTACATGCTACACACTTAGGCCATTTCATGCATTCATGTTAGCACATAGGTTTTGCTGCAGACAGGGCTGGAAGAGGAAGAAAGCAATACAGCTACAGGGAGCTATATGTCTCCCTAGATGCATTCCTAATGTATTGTTCTTCTTTTCTATCCTCACTAAAAGTCTCTCCAACACTAAAAAGCCTTTGGTGTTGTTTTTATGTTACAGGAGGCTGCACAGCCTCTGCAGCTGGCTGTTCTTCCAGTGCAGTGCTACGTCAAAGTGTTGTGGAGCCATTTCAGCCCACATTCAGCTCCATCTTCCAACCAAGCTGATTTTCCTGCAGCATAATGAGTCTGCTCATATCAGGGTTGTCTTGTGAGCATCTAGACTGGGTAGAGACAGCTTGAGTAGTCATTGCAGGTTTCTGTTGTTATTCGTCTTATCTAATAGAGACATGCATGAAAGGTTAAGTAGGGCCTCTTACAACAATCTGAAGCGTTTATGATCTTCCCTTTTTATGAGATTTTGATGGAGGACTGCGGTAGGAGAAGGTCTGGGGAGAAATCAGACCTTCAAATAAAAGATAACCTTTATAAGTGGATTCCTCCAAAAATACTTGGTGGGAAGATTCTGAAATCTGATGTTGTCTCTCTATTTTCCAGTTGGCAGTGTCACTGAATAGTTGCCATTGCAACTGGAATTGTGGTGTCTCCTTTAAACAAAGAACAGCAACAGAAAGTGCTAGAGTGCTGAACTGAAGCAGAAAAAGAATCATCATGTTGGTTAAAGCACTGACTTGCATTTAATGTAACTTCTGTGTAAGTTTGTGAAAGCCATTTCTAGTATATTATTTCAACCTCATTAGTGTGAACTAATGAACACTCAGGATAAAATTTCACTTAAAATTGTAAGGTGCTTAAATCCTGTAGAGATAAAGGTGTTAGACCTATCCTGGTTGACAGTGGAAGGATTAAAAAACTGAGGATAATTAATACAAGGGAGATGGAGAAAATATGTCAGAAGACTTAATTTCTTTTTCAAAAGGAATCAACAGATAGGCTGCAGTTTGGTGTTTGTTCCACAGGAGATAACAGCTTGAACCAGGTACCCTTCTGCAATCTCAGAGGTGTTAGTTCAAATCTTGGTCTTGGAAATACCAGTCCTTTAATTTAATTAAAATGGCTATGTGGTTGAAGATGGTCATATGTGGATACTGACCATATGAATTCTGTTGACTCTGTTCACTAAGAAAGAAAATTGCATGTGACCTTGTTAGGCTAGTTACATCTGGGGTTAATCTTATATTCCCTCCCCCTTGACCTTTCTTAAAGTATGAGATGGAAGTAATAGAATGAGATTAAGAAGGGGAAATTTAGCTGAAGAGCAAACTCTTGCCATGTCCTAGGCTGCTATGTGATTTTGTGTTTAGGGTTACAGGAATCCCACATCTGTAGTCCTTGAAATGTGGAATGGAAACATTTGCCCATGATATTTGGATTAACTTTTTTTCCATCTCTGGTTTTGTGTTCTTTCCTATTTCTAAAGAAAATACATCCTAGATTTTCTTGCCCTGCTAATTCTTTTGAAAAAAATCTGGCATGAATGGTACATCTTCTGTACCGTATCAGTTTACTATGATTTGACAAATGACTAAATATTGTTTAAATAGAAATGTTTGTATTTCATCCTTTGTGAAGATTTCTTTTTTTTTGGATAAAGCATCTGTTTGCTATTTCTGTGTCTCATATTTCCATTTTTTTCTCTTTTTCAATCTGCATTGACCCTATTTACTTCTTTACCACATAGGTTGCAATTTATATAACTGAGGTATTAGTTTTTTGTAAGATATTGTAAATAGATCTTAAATTTGGCCCACCTTAAATTAAGAGGAGAGGCACCAAATATTTTTAGCATTTTTATATCCAAAAGTTAAACACTAGTTCTCTTTCATGATAGATGGGGAGAAAAAAGGTGATTTTTTTTTTTTCCCTGTGACATTTTCTCTTTTCTGTTGTTTTGGAGAAACAAAATTTTATGATGTGCAGTATAATCATGATCTGACAGAAAAAGATGAAAAGTAAACAAAAATTGACTTAATAGATGTATTGTTATTACAAAGAGGAGGTCTTGTTTTCCATTTATTTTCTGCTTATGCAGAAATGATACAGTTAAATTTTGGGAGGTGTTTGTTATTCTTACCTGTAATATGGTATTTATTGCAGCACAAGAAACATGTTCTAAGTTGCAGTGAGGTATGCTCGTGTGTGTAGTCTACACTTTTATTTTCCAGGCTGTAAATACCTCTTTCTAGCAGTATGTAAATGTGATAATAAATGTATTTTGGGTTTTATTACTAAATTGGAATATTGCATCTTTTTTTCTGCTGTGAGAGAGAAGATTTTCATCCTACACATATGTTTGGTGTTTTTTTTATTATTTAGAATCATAGAATCACTTGGGTTGGAAAAGACATTTAAGGTCAACCATAAACCTAACACTGCCAAAAAAGAAAGTTTCCCCAAATATCTAACGTTTCTGTCTGTTGGGGCTATTCCTCCTTAATATTTACTAAGATCCTAAATGCAGTTCTGGAAAGACTTTGGTTTAGTTTTTTTTTAAGATTAGGATTCTAAAATGTGTATGGAAAAACCGTGTTAAAAATTCTTACTTGAAAATGTAGTTGGCTATAAAATATTTGAATTAAAAATGATGATATCATTTTTCTAAGAACTTGTATTCCTTCCATATAAATTAATCAGGTAGCTTGTAGCAATTTTGCCTCCCTTACCTTCCCATGTTTAAAAAATGAAAAATGGTCAAAAATGAAAAAAAGAGTCAAAAAAGGGTCAAAATGTTAGTAACAGGAGCATACGTCACTGCTTTCAGTACTTTAAGCACTGGAACTTTAATTTTCCCTGCTTGATCTTGAATGTTGATGATATTTGAAGGAACAAACACTGGGGGAAAAAAATAAATTGAAGGATGTAGAAGATTGTATTAATTCCATGCAATCCTGTTTTACTCTTCTGGGCAATAATTTGGCTCCTCACAATGTGTGGAGTCGCAGACAAGAGTCTGTTGCAGGGCTGTGCTCTTCTTGGCAAGTGACACTAATTTAAACTACAGTAGTTCCTGATGCTGAAATAATTGAATTAATTTTTATATTATGGAAAGTTGCATTTATTCAATCATGTTTGATGTTTGTTTTCTCTGGGTAATATTATTTCAGCGCCTGCTAATTGCTTAGTGTAATCGTGGTAATCTATAAATATTAATGCTCATGAAATGTTAATAACAGCTGATAAAAACAAAATGCAGAAAAATGAGTAATTCTATTAATCAATTTAAATTATTTTATAATTGCATAGATAATTACTAATTTATCAAAATATCAATAGTAATGCATGTTGAACTACAGTAGTATGAAATAGTTTGAGTATTTTATACAGACTAAGTATGATTTCCCTTTGGCTTTGTTGCTCTTGTGGATTCAGGCCATTTTCTTTAAAACTGAGATTATAAAATCCTGAGCATCTCATCCCATGGATAGCCAATTCAAGATAGTCATGTCATTTTAAAGTGCTAATCTCCCAGTACTTTAAATGTCTAATGATGCTACCTATCTGAAAATCCTGGTCTGTAGTCAAAAGAGGTGTTTTCCAAAAGTGTAAATGCTTTTTTTTATGCTTAGATAAATGCTTAGAAGCTAAAATTTGCTTGTAAGTCATTGTTTTGGGATTTCAATAAAAATGCGATGACTTTTAGAGGAACTAATAGAAAGTATATGTTTATAATATCTGAAGTGATGCATCTCAGTGTTGATAATTTATTAAAGTGTGATTTTAGGTGCAAGATCTAATTTAGATAGCATCAGATTATCTGTGGTTACTGAAATCAGGGTCTTACACTGGAATTTTTTGAAACAATGAGAGGGTGATTCAGGCTGATTTTTTTTTTTTCTTGTTCTGTAAAGGAGAGTGAAAATAAAATTAGGAAGATAATGGAGGAAAAATAGGAAAAAAGTGAATTCCATATAAATACCAATGTCAACTCCACATAAGTATCTTGAGTTCACTTGTTCTCCAAAATAATTATTTTTTTTTCAAAATGCTTTATCACACCATATTCACAGTTCACCTTGGCTTATGTATGAAGCAGTATCAATTAGCTGAACATTCTCTGTGTTGACACTTCCAGCTAAGTGCATTGTTTGTAATATTCTGTGGGTGCCTACCCTTTTAGCGTGCAAGTATGTTTAAAATACAATGTAAAACAAATTTGAGACATCCATCATTAATCTGTTTTTGAAGATTTGTTTTAAGGAAACAAAAGAGAGTTTTTACAGGCAGCATCATTGACAGAAATCACAAATAGTCATCTTGCTTCTGATTTCAGTACTTTAACCACTGGAACTTTAATTTTTCCTGCTTGATCTTGAATCTTGATCGTATTTTCTTTCTCAACATAGACAATGAGAATATACAGTGTAACATTATTAATATAAATGTGTTTTTTGGAAAATCCTTTTCCCATGGCTACAAAGAAGTGATTAAAAGACAAAGAATTCTGTAAGATGTAACAGTAAAATTTGGCTTTAATTGTACAAGCAACCTAAAAGCTTTTTTTTTTAACATGTACAAAAAGCTTTAATGTATTCCATGTCCAAATATAGGATTGAATGAAGAAATGCAAACTCCAGTACCATTTTGAAAGTATGGTCTGTTCTTCTTAATTAAAAAAAAAAGAAAAGTAAATCTTTTTACATGCGTTTTCTTAATGAGTTCAGATATGAAAGATACTCAGCATTATTTTAAAAATCCACTTTTGTGACATAAGTAACTGTACTTATATTATTGTCTTCTATCCCTTGTTCAGATGTTATTGGTTGGGTTTTTTAGGAAGAGGAGACAAGGTGGATCACTGCATTCTTAAACCACTGCAGCATCACATTGCTGCTCCAGGGTGTCCTTTCTGTTACTGAAGTGTGGAAAATACTGTGGCTGCAAGTTTTGTGGGGCTGCAGGAGAGACTGGTGCGTGGCTCTTTCTGCATAAAGTCATGAATCCACTGCCCTGAATTTTAACTGCCATAAAGATCCTACCACCTACAATTTCTTCAGAATTTAATACTATGATAGAGGTTAGGTTTAGGTAGGTGGTTTTTTTATAATTTTTAGCTTTTAGTATTTGAAGAACCATTTGCAAAGAGATACTTTTTAAACAGTATGGATTACAGTAGCATGAGTTAATGCTTTAGTCAGTCTGTGCCTGCCATGGAAAATGCACTGCTTATCAGCTTCTCAGATGCATGAGATGTGCAATTAGTGCAGCAATTTTGTATATTTATTCTCAATTCAAAGTGTCTGGTAAAACAATTGGTTTCTTGCAGATAAAAAAATAATTGAAGGCAATTTAGTTTTGTACGTGAGAGAATTCAACATGGTTTGGTTATCTATGTATTTATTTTTGGGAGGCAATTAACTGCATAAAGGCCAGTCAGAATGGGAGGATATATTTGTGCATATCTATGAATCCGTGCATTCAGAAGTTACTTACAAAATGTCTGCATTAAAAATGTATTTTGGGGTCCAGAATGTACTTAAATTAAATAAATAAAAAAAAATCACTACAAGCAAAGAGCCTCTTTTTCAAATTTTTTCTCATCTAGAAATCACCTTATTAGGAATTTTATTTCTAGGGGCCATTGTCTGGAGGCTTTGTATTCTATTTTTCATTTTATTATTGCATGGTAAAGTCTTGCAGGTAAACTCTTTCTTTCCAAAGTATGTATAAAAGTGGAAGAATATTTGAGAATTATGTTTTCTGTTAGCTCATAGGGGATCAGACCAAGGTCACTAGTGATTTTTTTCACATTTCAAGCAGCATAGTGGGATGGATGTGACCTTGACTGTGTCACATGCTTTTTGTTCTAAATTGAGAGACTAGTAACCTAGTAGTTGAATTTTTCTGATTTACAAGTTTGTATTTTGCTTTAATAAAGATTGCCTCCTCCAGAGAAATAAGCTAAAAAACATTCTGGCAAGCTTGCAGACTTGCAGCATATCTCTCAGGAAAATTAAATATAATTTCCAACTTAATTTGTTAGAACTTCTTAAAAAATTAATATATTCACCTGAATTAAATAAAGTAATGCACTTTTGAGCATAATTCTGTATTTTTATATTAGAAGCAGTTTAAAGCCAAAGATACATGGAATAGTCTCCACGACGGGTTTATGTAAGGCTAGAACTCCTGTAGTGGCTTTATGTAAAAGAATAAGCAAAATGTATTTATTTTCATTCAGTGTTGCTGAAAACATAATAAGACAGTTCTCCAATACAGCTTAGTAGCTTCTGCTTTTCTCTGCAGTTCTACTTTGATACAATAACTCCAGCAGGTTACCTATCGAATACCATGTGTGTTACTGCAGAGTTGTCAGTGGTGTTGTAGACATTCCTGCTTAAGCAAGCTGACTATCTCTTTTAGGGCTTTCTGCCCTAGTGCTTTGAATCTCCTTGTAATGAGGTCTGTAAACTATGAAACCTCTGATGCCATGCTTCATGATATATTT
Organism: Pachyramphus minor; assembly: GCA_013397135.1. NCBI lineage: Eukaryota > Metazoa > Chordata > Aves > Passeriformes > Tyrannidae > Pachyramphus > Pachyramphus minor. The sequence continues at coordinate 310,516 of VYXB01004617.1, forward strand.
TTCTGCTTTTTCTGACTGATTACGGATTCTATGGAGAAGATAAGTTTTATAAATAAAAAATGTGAGATAAGAAAACAGGATCCTTGTGATACAAAGGAGTAATGTAAAGTTTTGCAGTTTTAGTTATGGAGAAACATTTCATAAACCATTCCATTGCCTTGGACTGATTGCAGCCACCAAGAAGTGTAACTGCTTCATTTATTAGTTGAGTGTTTGCATTATTCCATTAACCATCTGAAGCTGCTTCAAGGACATGATGATGATTTTTTAGCTACTATTAATATTAATATTATTTTCATAAGATTAGCATTATTATTTCAATAATATAAAATTTATATATCCTTTGGGAAAGCACAAATATTTCCATATCAGACACAAGAATTAAGTTTCCTGTGCCACAATAAAGAATGAGGAGGGAAAATGCATTTTACTTAGGTTACATCCATGGGGTGTACAAGGGAGTCAGCAATGTGAAACTGAAACCCAGGACAATTACCCATTCATTACTTTTTACTTCAACTCTAATACTAAATGAAGTCCAAGACCCAAGGCTAAGAAATGATGGCTTTTTAAATATAGTTTTTAGAAAGCTGAGAGTGAAAACCAAATGTGTTCCAATGCATTTGATCTGTAGGTAACCTTTAAGACAATACAAAAAAGGAAAAAAAAAGATTCAGAAGGATGTCTGTGAATAACACATCTTCTCAAGAAAGCTTATTAGTTTTCTCTAATAGCCTTCCAGCCACTGCCTCAGGATTTGGATGGCCTGAGATAGTTATATTAATGGAAACAGTGTAGTTGAAACTGCTTTATAATCCTCAGTAAAATCTATGCTGTCAAGAGATTGCTGTGATGAAACATTCACAACCATGAAGCTGTTTCTGACATTCATGCAACTGCTTTTTTCTTGGAAACGTGTATTTTTGTATTGTGTAAGGCTCATTAAATTGAACTAAAAATGCATTTTGCTTTGCCTTGGAAGAAATAAATTTATTTTTAATGAAGTCTAGTAATTGTTGAGTTCCTTTGCTTACAAAAAGTTTTTTTATAAATTTAATTGATGTTTGGGTTTAAGTTTTCAGATTTGTTCTAGATTATTGTTTTAAATAGTAAAAATTAAAGCCTTTCAGTACATTTTGATCTTGAAAATCACATTCAGAATATATATGTTACATTGTCCTTACTGTTTTCATCCCATCGTGTAATATATTCTCAGGTGTGCACATCTTTCTTCCCAGGACCTAAAAGTCTTTTCAGTTAGGAGGAAGTTTTTGCAGGATTTGGTCTTTCAAATTTCAGAGCCTCAGCATAGATGTCTTGGGGGAGAGAGGGAGGAGGGGAAGATTTTAAACACAATTTTATGCTCTTTTACCTTTCACCTCTTCAACCATGCAAAATTTTTCAATGTACTTCAACTCACAGATATGCTGTTTTTTAAGATGAATACATTTTTAAATGAGCCTCATTTGTAATTAAGGCTTAAAAACTACACATTAGAAAAAGTTTTGTTCTGATTTGCAAAATCTTATCTAACATTCAGATTAGAGTAGATTTGGGCAAAACCAGTATGCATAAAAATCAGTTGTAGAGGGTTCAGTGATTAAAGTTTTGTGGCTGATTTTGATGGTGCACTCAACTCTTTCTTACCTGAGTAATCATCTTGGTTGTGAGATGGTAATCATACTAGATAATGCTCGATGAGTTAAGAAATCTAACCAAATGCATGCATTTTAGTGATACAGAAAAGCATCTTTTTCGATGGATAGGGTAAGTAAGCATGTTCATAACAATATTCCTTAACCAAAATTTGTTGAAAATGTATCTCTAAAATACAAATGCACATGTGAATTGAGGGGTGAGAAAAGCCAAATATACTTCGACTTAACCTGAAGTACCTCTACCCTTTTTTTTAATTCCTTTTTCCTATTCAATTTATCGCGCTCCTTGCAGTAGCAATGAGCATATTAACAAAGAAAATTAATCTTTCATATTGCCATGAGCTGTGATCTTGTCAGATCTCATAAGATAAGCCAACCTGTGCCTAATCACTGGGGCAATCCACAAGGGGCAAAAATGTAAATTGGCAAAATAAGTTACTCTTTTGTCAAGATTTCTTTGTTTCTTTTTTTTGGTTTTGTTTTTGTTTTTTTTTTTTTTTCAGCAGATATTATTCTTGTATGGTTTTTAATTTATCGTTTTCAGGTGCATTGTTTTGAAAAGGCAAATCATGAGATTCCACATCACTCAGTTCTTGGACACACAGCAGTTACATGAGTTTGCTTGTTGTTATACTGAGTAGTAGATACAACTTTAAAATTAACATCTAATGTTATAAAATATTAACCAGCATGCAAATATGTTTGTAATTCTAGTTAAGTTTACTTCTTGCTATAGCTGCAAACATAATACATTTATATGAGGCTGAATATGATATAAAGTAAGGCATACACTATATTTTTGGTGTTAAAGGATGCTGCAATATGACAGAAGTTGGTATTATTCGCTGTGCTCCTAGAATTGAAAAAATTATGCTGCTATTGGAATTGTTTTTCTGTTTTGTCAGTGTTGAACAATGAGAAAGCAATAATTTCAAATGTAAGAGCTTCACATCTTTCTCAACCTAAAAAAGGTGGACATAAAAATGGTCATGTCTCCTTCAAAAGCAACTGATGCCTGTAGAATACAAATGTCAATATTTCTGTGATATGCTCCCCCAAACTGAGGAAGGAATATATAACAGCACATGATAAAAGTGTTTTATTTCTATAATTTCACCATTTGTATTCTTTTCAATATCCATTGAACATTAACTTTTAACATTGTCCAATTTCTCTGGCAGAGTTCCAATGTTTAATTACTGGATTGTGTGCAGATCTACTGCTTGTTACTATTAATGAAATCCCTGGGCTCTTACTGAGATGCATATTGAAATAAATTATCGAATCTTGTATGGATTTAGAAAGAGTGCCCTTTATGCCTCTTTCATAGACCATATTAAAAAATTGCAAGAGTCCCAGAAGCCTGGCATGTATTTGCTGTTTCTGTACAATTTTGAGGCTGTATGAATTTTACAATGGAAAAAATCATTGTCACTTACTGATACTATCTCCAAAATTATTTCTTCTACCCCTTTGACAGTCACAATTAAAAATTCATCCAAATGCTTTAAAAAACTTGTTCTTGTGGGAACGCTAAAGAATGTGGAATACCTTCAAAAGTATTTCAAGCAGAGTGCTACTCCTAATTTCAGGTTTCCCTGCAATGGATTCCCAGATAACCAGAGCAGGAATAAATCTGTCAGCACATTCGCAGGTGCTGAAAAAACAGTTGAATGGAGGAGGAGAAGGTGACAATAACGGTTCCATTTTGGCAGATCCCACTGTTCAATGCAGTCTTGGTGCTGTGTGTAGCCACTTCAGGAATGAGTGGCAAGGACATCAGGATGAGTAGTCAGAATGCTTCCCCAGTATTACCACCCAGGCATGTGTGCTTTTGACTTTCAGCTTCATAGAGGTTACTCTTGTGTCACTTGCACTATTGTTTGCAAGGGATAAAAGACTAACAGCTTTTGTTGGGCTGATGACTTCATGATTGAGGGATTTGAGGAAGGAGCTTGGAAGATCAGTGTAAATAAAAATTGCTGACTTTAGTATAGAAATGAAAAAAGATTTTTTTAATTTTTTTTTTTATGTGGAAGTGCTGAATGTTTGGAGGATGGTTTTGCATTAAAATTTAAACAAGATGTTTTGTGTTTCAAGGATGCTTAGGCAGAAAGGTTCTTGCAATCAGGGCAGAAACTTTGGAGGAGTGGCTTGCCTATGAATATCACTTCTTGTAAAGGTTTTTTTGAATTTGTAAAGGCTTCTTTGAATTGAATTCTTGAAAGATTTCTTTGGAGAAAGAAGTTAAATTCATAATTTTGTACCCAGGTTAATTCTTTAGGTACTTGGCAGTAGAGTTTCTCACACCAGGTATAAGCAAAGTTTATAAACTAAAAGATTATTACGTCTATTTGAAGACAGATCTTCCATGATCTTCCATGATTGCTAAAAGATTGATCCTGTCTTGTTTTTTCTGTAAATTCAGCAGTGCAGAATGATCATATGTGTTTTAAAAGTAATTGATGTGCCTCACATAACCTGCTTTCGGGATGCCTCAGCATTGTAAATCATTTACATTGTATTAGTTTCTTTGGCATTGTGTGGTACATTTAGCTAAAAGTCAAATTTTTATTTTGCTATGGGACAGAATTTGACCATAATTTATGCAGACCCTCTGCAATATCTAGGTACTGTAACACTTGCTAGGAACTGAGCTTTCTGCTTTAACTCCTGAACTCTGATCTAAGTCTTAGCCTCAGTTTCATTTTAAAGTAGTTATTTTTCTGCCTGACATATTTACATAGGAAGTAGTCTTTTGTTTGTTTTCATGAATTAGACAGACAGCCAAGTTACAAGACAAATGTGGAAATGGCTTTATGTTTGAAGGCTTTACTGGAGTCACATGCTGTCATTGGAAGCTCTCTCACTGGAAAATGGTAATTAACATTTTTTATGTGATTTTAATGTGATGAGAAGCTGAAAGGGTGAAGATCAAGATGTACAGCTGTGCAGTGAGAAAGGACTGAATGCAGGCTGTATGTGAAAGCAGCAGAGAGTATTGTCTGACTAGTCCTGAATGCAGGTATTTTTTCTACCTGTGCTTAATTGTGCAGTCCTTTAGCTAGGATACTTGCATTTAGAATTATGTTTTTTATTTATGCTTTCCACTAGCTGTGTGAATATTCAATTGTATCTTTTTGGTATCTTTTAACAGCAACCTCAGAGTATTTTAAACTAAGGTTTTTAAGAGAGAAAATACATCTATAGAAATGAGATTCTTGGGTTTTATCTCCAAATCTTAAAGTATTTTTGAAACATTCAACTGTTTTAGAAGTAGTTTGGGGCTTGATATGTGTTTTTAGCTGTTCTCTGTCACATAGGCTTTAGGATGTATAAATGTAGGTACTTAATAGCAATAAATTATATATTTTTAGTAATTTTATACTTATGTAATAATTTCTTGTTCTGTTGTATGCTTATTATGCTGAAGTATGCTAGGTTTCATAACTTCCAAGTTGAGATGTTAGGGTTCTTGTTAAATATAATACTAGTTTTGTCAGGTATGCAGTAAGAGATTATTAGAAAAATTATTAATTTCAGTAATTTAGTGAGCTAAAAAAAGACATTGAGCTCCTGAGAAATTGCTAAATATGAATATATGCTGGGTAGTTTGTGTATATTAAAACGCCAACACTGAATTATAAGTAAAGCTACATCCAGACATATGATCAAATGCCTTATATTTAAATTAATGTAATACCTTAGTAATTTAAAAATAACACCATAAATAAACTATTTGGGTATACATTACCTCTCTTTATGATTTCTCTTTTCCAGTACTCAAGTAGTTGAAAATTAGCTAAGATACGAATTTTACATTGCTTATAACTAATAGGAAATTTACAATTCTCCCATGGCACCAGCAAGATCATCTGTCCCAAATTCCCAAATTTATCTGTGAAAATAATGAATAATTTTTCCATATTATGTGCTACTTTTTTAACTTCAGTCACCACAGGAATTTTCAGATTCAAGTACATGACATTTTTGAAGAAGAAAAATTATGGTTTTGCATTAAGGAAAACAAAATCAGTTACAAAAAAGAAGAAAAAAAGAGGTAGGAAAAGGTAAAGATTCAATATACTAGGGAAGTAAACCTAAACTTTTAAATCAATATTCTTATTTTTGTAACTCTAAGCATGCTTAGGCTGTTTGACTAGAGGTTAGGGTATGTGCAGGGTTGCTAATTCTTTTTTTCTTAAACAGAAGTTGACTTAATATATCTCAGAGTTTTCAGTCATGTTCCAGGCTTCTGACAATAGGCTGGCACAGGACGCATTATGAACACTGGTGGTAACATTCACCAGGCACATGAGCATATCATCAGGTACTTTCTATTAATTCATGTATTTCCAGTATTACAATGACTTCATTACAATTTTGTGACTATATAGCCATGCCCACATAGCAGGATTCAATTTACTAGTGAATATAGGAAACCAATATGATAGGCAATTTAGATTATTCAAGATGAGGCTTTACACTGAATGTGTAGATTTGCATTAAAGCTTTGGATGTTACCAAATTGAATGGGAAGTTAAGGTGTTACTTTCTCTCATGTAACTCAAGTCTGAATGAATCACCAGTGGCATGGTAGCATTGTGTTGATAAGATAAGCAAAATGCTCAGCACAGAGAGGAGATAATACACTAATGTACAAATCTTCACGTGTCCTGCATTGCAATCTGCATCATAACAAGGCAGTATGTATCAACAGAGCCAGTTCCAGGGTGGCAGATGTGTAAACAAGATTCTCTTAAGAAACATAAAAATGTCAACCTTGCTGGATTTCCTTCATTTAGGGAAGACTAAAAAATTATTGTTTTCAACTTCTTACCTTCTCATGTGTTGCAGAGTCATCACGATCTCATGTCAGCAGTGGGTAGTCCAACCCACTAAAATAGCTAAACTTGTTTATTTATCAGAGGCTGTAATTTCGGTATTCTTCTAGGTTTAAGGACTGCCGTGATGCATAGGCCACTGGGCACGGTTTGATTTGGAAGGTAAAATTTACGTTGCTGTTTATAACATTGCGCTGCTGTCACTAATTGTGTTTCTCATTTAATTTCTGGTTTAGGTTGGGGGAAATCACAGTTCTAACAGCGTGGCAGTTTTTGGTTGGCAGTTAATGGAGTGCTCATCATTGCACCCAAATCAAATGAGCAAATCCAGTGTTATATACTATTACCAGAGCTAAACAGAATAAACAGAGATTAGATATTCACCAGTATCCTAAGATACAGAGTTTATGGTATAGCTTGCAACTTAGATATGTTTTATATTAATATTCTAGTGAAATGCGTAATGTTACAAAATCAAAGCAGATGTATACCGGTGTTTGCATCATTTATGAAATTTGAATATAAAGTGGTACAGATTTTGGGACAGTTTGCATTTATAATTTAATTTCAATGAAACTGATAGTTGTGGAATCATCTGTGAAGTATAGAAATTACTTGGTAGCAGCACCAATCCTGACAGAGTTCAAGAAGCTTTTGGATGATACTCTCAGGTGCCCTCAGCTGCTCCTCTTACAGCTTCCTCTCAAGGCCCTTCACCTTCTTTGTTGTACTCCTTTGGACACTTTCTATCTTAAGAGCTTAATATCTTTCTTATATTGTGGTGCCCAAACCTGCACACAGTATTCAGGGTGAGGCTGCATCAGTGCAGACCAGAGCAGGACAATCTCCTCCCTCGACCGGCTGGTGATGCTTTACCTGATACCCCCCAGGACACAATTGTCCCTTCTGGCTGCCAGGGCACTGCTGACTCATATTCAATTTGCCATCGATTGGGACCCCCAGGTCCCTTTCTGCAGCACTGCTTTCCAGCATCTCATTGCCCATAGTCGCTGCAACTTCCTTACTTATACTGTATTTTAGTTATTACACCTTACAAAATCTTTAATAACCTGTCTTGATACATGTAGTCTGAGGTCTCAGAGGGTGTACTTACAGAGTTGCTTGAGAGCAGATGGCAATAAAATGCTTGTGCCGTTTTACACTTCATAGGGGTTTCAAAACGGAAACTTGGATAATTTTTACATTGGAAGCGTTGCTTAGGCCTGTCGGTATTGGAGCTATTGGTGAAGTTTGAAACAAAAATTTTCATTTTGTTGGCATTAATAATCTGAAATTTTAAGAAATCATATTTCCAGTGAATGATAGACTGTTTGAAGGAAAAAAAATTTCCTACTAAGCAGCAATTTTGGTGAAAAAGTTACTCTCTCTAGTGAAAGTTACAAAACATTCTTTCCAAAATATGTCTAGAGGGGACTTACTCCATCAAGTCCAGTCCATGCTGTTATAATTTTCATGTTATTCTTTAATACTGTAAGTTAGATATGGTAATTTAAAATAGGTTTTACAGCATCCAAAATTAATACTCTCAGAAAAATGGTCAGTGTGCTGTTATGAATTCCTCAAGAGAACCTCCTTCAGTATTAAAATCTGTATTTATTGAAACTGTAACTGTGAGAACTGATAAATATGAGAGTAAACCACATGGCAGATACAGGAATGAGAACACATAAATCAGTAGTAAATGCTAGACAAAACTTCTAGAACACTGTACATTTTGTCCACATTTCAGAAATTCTTACTCAAAAAGATTTAGATTAAATCTTGAGGTTTAAGCTTGATCTTCAAGGCCTGGGGAAAAAGAAAAATAGTAGCAAAATTTGAAATAGCAGTTCAGAGCAAGGAGAGATAGAGATATGTTACTTCAGGGGAAGACCGAATGTCATAGCAAACTGTTTTAGGAGTATTATAAGTTTCTCATAATGACATATTTTCTGTTGTGATCTGAGTAACAATGTCAAGATGCTACTCAACTGGGAGTAGGACAGAAGGATTTAGAGTTCCAGAAAGGGCAGGTTGACTACTGGGCTATAATTCAGTCCCTGAACAAGTGTGAGGTACTGTATGGAGTGCATGATTTAATTTCATGGTTGGGCTGAATTATCATTTTGTCAGTAACAAAATGTGAAAGTCTTTCCTTGCCTTATGGCAAGGAGCCAGTCTTCACTTTCTTTCCCCCAAACAAAAACAAACTTTGGGGAAAGAGATTGATGAGACAGTTGATATTTGTCCCTAGTTTTGATAGTTCCCTTTCTTTCTGCAAAGCCACTGAGTCTGTGTATCCTTCTGTAAATCTTTCCTTTGAAGTATCTTTTTGTCTTAAGGGTTTGTGGGCCTATGAATTAAGACTGTTAAGTCTCTAGAACTAATAAAGATCAGCTTGTTCTTTTTATTTTATCTTGTTCTCATTTTGTGCTTGTTCATTTAGCTCCTTCAAGTTTTCTGTACAATACTCAGTGTAGTGTCTAAAGAAGTTTTATAGTACTAATCTGCTCATCAGGCTTTTCAGAATAGTTATTCCTAGGAGTTAAAACATGAAGCATGCATGGCATAACCATTCTCCCCCTCCCTTCCACTTCCCCTTGCTGGCATCCTGTAAAATTATATTCCCACATCGCTATTTAGCATCTGGTTTAATTTCTCAAAATATATCTGGAAATCTTTACTAGGTTCATCAAAGGTCTTTAAAAAAAAACTTTGAAGTATTTAAATAAACTTTGATGAAACTTTTGTTAGCTAAGTGCATTAAGAAAGGGGGAGTTATTAATATGTATAGCATATTTTCTCTAATTATGTGTATGTATGACCTGTAAAGAATGAGACAGACATCTTGATTATCCTGCCCATTAGCAAGGAACTTATTAAGTCAATATAGTTTCTGATGATATCTGATGATATTTCTTCTTTATCTCATGCAGAAGTGATCTGTCTAAATTCGAGGTAGTTCAGAACTATAGTGGAGTGGTGAGTAAAGTTTTTCAAAGCATACTATGGTGAAAAAATCTTGCCTACCTCCAACAAGAACAAAAATAGATCTTTTATTCAGAATAGGGTGAAACTAAGATTTCTCCCCCTCTTTATTTCTTTCTAACCCCAGCAGTAGAATGGTGTTATCCAAGGAGAGGTAGTAGTTATGTGGTTTGAATCAGACAAAACAGGGGGTACTGTTCAAGTCTCACAGCTGGATAAACTGATTCCACCAACTAACCTCTCTTGCTAAGTGAGTGAGAACCCTTTCCAAATGAAATTTTCCTCAACCACTAATGCCTATGAAATAGTTTTGTTTCAAGGAACATCTGAGAAAAAGAAAATTGAAAAAGAATCTCAACTCAACTGTATCTATTAGTAACTTAGTGTATTTACATTTTTGTGATGGTATGTGTGTTTATCTGAGGTTTGTTGACATAGCTTCTGCATTGTAGCAGTGTTGGAAAAATGGAGTTATTCTTTATATAGCTCCAATTAAATAAATGTTATAAAGTATCCTCATAGATTTAGATGTTCTTTCCTGTTCCTTGAGTGGCTTGCAGAATAAGGCCTGCCTGCTGTTGTAAAAATCTTCATGAGCACACTGTGAATTTAGGATTCCATCTGAGTATTTAGTTTCTGGGTTTGGAAACCTGAGTGCAAAAAAGGCTGTTTTCTGCCACATTACATACCTGATAATTTTAAGTTTGCAATGCTAAATGCAAGAATATGCTCTGTAAAGTGGTACCTTAAGCAGAACATGTGGAGTTAGTAGCTTTGATAAAATACTGTATCACAAGTATGCTGAAATACTATCTTTTTTTTTTTTTTTGCTACAGTTGTAATACAGGTACACTGACATGTTGGTTTTTTTTTTAAATAAAACTTATATTTTCATTAAAAATTGTTATTCTAAACAAAGATTAAAATATTACATATCTGCATTCTTGAAAACCTGAATGACACTGTGTTTTATTTCCTAAGAAATGGATATAGACATTGTGTAGATTTCTCCTACCAACTTAAGGAAGTCGTAGTGTGGACAGTCAGATATCCATCTCAATCAGAATGTCTTATTTATAGTTTGTCTTTTTTTTTATGATTTACTGTGCTTTTTTTTCCTAGTATTTGGCAGTTGAAATGGATCTTGTTATCAAGTGCTAAGTGGTGGGACCATACTGTCAGAGGTGAAGTATCTTGTGTAAGAATAAGCTTGCTGGTTTGAAAGGAAGAGAATAAACTTCTGAAAGCCATGCTTTCAAGAAATGGAAAGCTAATCTAAATGACAGAAAATTAGCTAGTCTGTTACTAAAGCTGATCTCTAGCTCTATTTTTTCCACTAAGGACAAATTGGCGGAGTAACTTCAAAGTAAAAATATAATCACAGATAATCCTAGTTATTTGTAACCTCTTTATATGCTTTTTTGCATAGCTATGGTAAATCACTGAATTTAGTTTCCTTATAAATGGTAGAAAATTTTCAAAATGTTATTCAGTAGCATTAAGGACAGTGTTTAATTTACTCTGAACTTACTCTGTGAGGAAAAAGTGTGGACAAAGCTCCAGACAAAGGACTCACCAGAACTTTTCCCAAATACAGATGGATTAACAATCAAAGATTCATATCACATACGATTTCATCTGACCTTTGGATGGTCTGAATTCATGAAAGGTTTGTTGTATTGCAGGTTTTGACATTTACATAAAAAAATTATATGTCCTCACAATTTTCAGGGCTGTTGAATTTCCAGTTAGTGGAAACTAAAGTTACTTCCAGTAGCTTTAAGTTAATGGGAGCTAAATAATTTTCTTCACATTTGTAAATATATCTTCCAGGTCTGAATTAGTGAAATACTTTCATAAGTAATATTGTACTGCTAGTATGTTCAGTCACTTTTTAATCCTCTTTAAGCTGTGAAAAAATTCTCATGTACTTTTTAAACATTATCTACTTATGGTATTTACTTTGTTCTAAATCTCTTGTCATCTAGTTTGATTTGGTGTTCTCTTGTTCTTGTACTGGTAGACTGGAAAATAATTTCCTACTTTTCATTTCTCTTACGATTTTGTGGCTCTCTATCATATTTCAGTTTATTGTCCTTCTAGTTTGAATGGTTATTTAGTTGCTTCTTGTGCAGAGGCCATTCCATCCATTGACTATACAAATGTTCCATCTTCTCACTCTTGCAGGAAGGAAGAGGATTACTGTGAATGTTTGTGCCTTTGGCATATTGTTGCTCATTGTCTTTTTTTGTTTTTCCTTGGCCCATACCTTTTTACATACAATCACTCAGAGGGTATATTCAGATTTTCATCACATGGACACAACTTCAGCTTTTTGTAGGTTTCCTTCACAGCTGTACATTAAATTTTTTTTCAACATTAAAGGTACTGAATGCCATGTGACTATTTACCTGAGTCTCAAATTTTGAAGCCTAGAACAATATATATTTGTGAAGGCAAGAAAAAACCCATCTTGTCTAACTGCTTCATAAGCCAAAATGCAGAAGAATTTGGGCTTCAAAGAGGTATAAATTAAACTCTGTAATTTTCATAATTTTAATATTATTATTAATTTCTCTGAACTTTTGTTATATCTATTTTATATCTATGTTATATCTATATATTTTGTTATATTTGTCTTGGCAGTGCTAAACAGAATATGAAGTGCTACAGAGACGCAGACTTGAGTGGGTCATCCATTGCTCAAAAATATTCTATCAGCTGAAGACAGAATAAGGCTTCAAAAGAGAATTTTTGCTTGTCTTGGTTAGCTTAATTGATAAACTGTTTCACAGGAGACTTAGAGCCATAATAAAGCCAAAGACAACAGATGGTCAGTGGTAATAAGAAAATAGTTTCTCATGGTGACCGAGATCTATTTGCAAAGATATGGCAAAGAAGAATCTTTGAAAGGAAAGTGCTTTTCTTTTTAATTTAGTCTACCCTAAGTATAAAAATACCCTGTAAAAAAAGTATAAAATACCCTGTATGTTAGAATTTCTGTGCAGTGGTTGCTACAGCAGAGCTGACAGTTTACAGTACCTTTTAAATGAAAACTTAATAAACTAGCTATTCACCAACTAATGTTCAAAACTCCCTGAAGTAAATAACTCCAAAAACCACTGTCTTTTAATGGCGGTTCTGCTTTGTATCATTTTCATAATGAAAAACATCATGAGCCATTTATTGTATATATCATTCTTTACTTTTTATGCTTTTTAAAGTGCCTAAGAGTAAAAGAGGAGAAATTACCCCGAACTTACCGGGGTTCTTTTAGTTGCCAAATATACAAGCTTGTTGTCATGGAGATCAGTGCACAAGTCAGATGCCTGATTCACTGCTGGTAAAGAGAGCACCTTAATGGATTATCAGGTAAATGTTTGACTGCATTAAATAGCTAAATAAACGGCAGGGATTAGAACACATTTATTTTAGGATGCAAAGGGAGTTAGTAATATCCCAACATCTACTCTCAGATTCCAGTAAGTACTTGTAAAAGACACAGCTTTTCATTCTTTGCTCCTGTTCCAGGTCACATATTCTTATCATCACAAAAGAACTTGTACCCATTATAGCCCTTGGAGAAGTGCCCTGTAAAACTGAACTGAAAAGCTAATGTAAATATGAACTCAAAACTGCATCCTCTTGGGCATTTGAAGAGCAGGAGTGCATTGGAGAAGTGATCTGAAATGGTGTAAAAGTATCTTTTCTTTTTCTGTTTAAAGTGGACAAGCATCTCAAGGCAGGATGGGGGTTTCTGCTTTGCATCTTTCACATCCCATAGCTGGGTCAGGGCTGCTGGTGCTAATTTTTTTGCCATCACAGAACTGAAGGACTGACAGCAAGGCTATGTTAATGTGGGTTTTTTAACTGGAAGTATCCCCTAATGTTTCTGCAATTATGAGCTTGCTCTCTCCTTACATTGTGGAGATTCTTACTGAGCAGCTCATATACAGACCTGAGAAGGGAAGAAAATCCATCAGTGCTATTTCTTTCCAGTTAATTGCTGAGGCAGGTTGCTTACACTGTGAGAACATGTCATAGTCAGAGGGTGACTCCAGGGGTATAGTGCTCTCTGTTGTACAAGGGAGAGCCAGGGCATTTACATGACTTCTCTCCCACATGGATCTCCTTATATAAAGAGTTGTTGTACTTTGCCTTATTGACATCACAGAGGTTTAACATTTTATCTGGGTAACACTTAATCTTCTACTTTTATCTGAGCCTTCTGAGCATATTTTGATCCAGTTTCCCTAAAAACATAATGTAGGGAAGGAATTGATCTCATTTTATGCTCACTATGAGTAGTGAAGGCTGAGAGAATTTGATGGCTGAGATGTTCATATTCACAGGGACTATAGTTGTGACTATCTTTTGCATACGCTGGGTAGGGGAAGGGACTTCCACTGTTCTGTCCAACCAGACTGTGTGTGCATTGATTTTAAAAGAGAAATCATATCAGAGCTGTTGTTATTGGGGTTTATGTTTTCATCTTTTATTGCCAGTAAAGTTTTTCCCTGTAATCACAGTAAGAGGTTATATTCCTCATGCTGCTAATTGGCACCGTATTCGGGAGTTCTGTCAGTTTATCCTTATCTTTCCTCCTTAGTTTGTCTGTAATGTGGATGAGTAAGCTGAATTATGTGCTGTAGTGCTTAGATGTATCACAGTTCAGTGGTTTTAGCATATCCATTTTCTTTGAATGCAAAAGGTTAATTTCATTTCAGTGTAGGTTAAATCTGGATACTGACCTTTACAGTTGGAAAAACAGATAGAATCATAGTTTAATTAACCTTCCAACCAGAACACATATTTGAAATATACTCAAGAAATCATATGTTTTAGATACTACTGAGATCACTGATATCCAGAAACATAATAATTGTCCAGAATTAGACAAAAGGAAAAGTTTATTACTGAAGCGGAGAAGCATAGAGCTGAGTTTGAAAAGAATTAAGGTAAAATGAAAACAGAATATTGAAATTACGTCTTCATACTTTGTCTTTATTGTGAAATAGAAACAGTAAAGAAGATACTGAAATTGTCTGATTCTCTACTGACATTTCCCCTAACCTGTCAGCCTTTCCAGCTCAATATGATACTGTTCCATGACCCTTCTGCATTAAAATACAGACAAGTTCTGTGGTATTAGATTTTTTGTGCTGTTTTGAGAGAAACTAACATCTGGAAGCAAGTAAAGAGAAACAAATATGGATTTCATCCCTTGGCATTGTCTTTCCTTGATCACTCCAGCATTTGTAATCAGTTAAATGCTTAATGAAAATATCAGGACTTTAAACTGAATCTTTAATCATTCTCTGAGGCTCTTCTGTGTAATAATTTCTTCTCTAGTATATCAGATTGTGAAAGCCCTGTTTTGCTTCTTTATAGTAATAATTGGCAAGAGTATTGTTTCTATATGAGGGAAAAAAATATTCATTTGGAGCTAAAGATGGTTTTTAAGACCTTAAAATGAATCCCTGAATACCATTTGCATTTTTATATTTGTATATGCCAATGTTTGCATGAGTTGGAAGGTCTAGTTTCCAAAAATCTGAAAGGTAACATGTTGCTGAGGATGTTCTGTGAAGATCAGATTGCAAAGTGTGGACCACTACCTGAGATAAATGAGCTAAATCTTCAGTGGACAAAACTCCAGTTGACACTGTGTAAGTCACCAGTTAAATACCTGCTTCAGATACAAGTGGCAAAATATTGCTTATTTTCTTAAAATAGTGTAACTGTGCTTGAGGTCCTTTCCAACATAGCCTACTGGAAATATGGAATTGAACTGAAGACTAAAAATCTAGACCATTTATCACACTGAAATCTACTGAAAGGAGAGGAAGTATGGTGTTTATTATTATATTTAGAAAATTACACTAGTGACTTGGGTATAATGTTATTTCACGTTGTGCTGTGACTAAGCAAAGTAGAATTCCTTGGTGAGAAAGCACAGAAAAGAACAGAATGAAATCACACACGCTTCATTGTCACCTGCAGTAATGGAAAAAATTAAAAGCGTAAGGTATTAACTGATATAGAAGACAGTAATTAAAATGTTTCATGAATAAGAGACTAGATAATTTCAGTGGTGTTTTTAGCAGCTAGAGCCTTGAAGACAAACATGTAAATGCATTGAGTATTGTGTGCAAATACTCAAGTCAATTACAGTGTCAGGATGTTACTCCCAACAC
Organism: Pachyramphus minor; assembly: GCA_013397135.1. Taxonomy (NCBI): domain Eukaryota; kingdom Metazoa; phylum Chordata; class Aves; order Passeriformes; family Tyrannidae; genus Pachyramphus; species Pachyramphus minor. Next base: position 326,203 of record VYXB01004617.1, read on the forward strand.
ATTAGTCTAAATTCTATGCCGTAATTAACAGATATGAATAAAATAAATATAGTCTATTCTATATTCTGGTAAGTAGTTATTTATAGCCACCCTGGGAAAGTTTGAATTATTGTCTGTCCGTATTATGCTGAGGACTTTTTATTAAGCATGAAGATCTGTCGGAGAGGAATTAATAACTGTCTACAATGTCTTTGCATTATGGTTAATCAGATATCTTGGTAGAGCCGCTTCTTATATTTTGGTCTTATTTTTCTGTTCATTTGTCACATCTAGAATCAGAAATTGTGATCTTTACAGTAAAATCTTCTCTTTCTAGGATAAGGTTTTGTCTTCCCCAGGACAATACTGTTTTTTCCAGCCTTCCTCCTCCTTAGCCCCTTGGTGTTCCTGTTTGCATCTAAGAGATTTCTGTTTATAACACAAAATCTGCTAAGAAGGAGTAATCAGTAAATGCTGTGCTGTGTGTGTCCATCTCTCAACACATCTTTGAGACTGAATCTATAGGTCATGTCTGTCTGTAGAAACCTGTCATGAATATGTATGACTTGCTTGGCAAGACTGCTAACAAATAGGTCTATACTGTGTTTCTCACTTTTTTTTACCTGCTTTATTTTATGTCTAAAATAGGAGAAACACTTAGCCTTTTAATTAAACATCAGGGTAGCTATCACTTGCAGTAGTTTCCCTGTCATCCCCTGACTGAATAAATTAATATATAGCAATAGTTAGGCTTGTGAGTTCTAAGAATAAGCCCTACTTAACTGTGATTTCTACAGCATGCTTTTATTAATGAATAGAATGGATATTTCAGAAAGCAGAGGGGAAAAAAATTGCTGTCATAAAATATTCTAGAGGTAACTGAAACAAGGATCTGGCATTGGAACAGAACATCCAGGGAAGCGGTTGAGTCACCATTCATGGAGGTATTTAAAAGATATGTAAACATGGTGCTTGGAAAAGTGGTTTAGTGGTAGACCTGGCAGTGCTGGGTTAATGATAGGACTCAGTGATCTTAGAGGTCTTTTCCAACCTAAACAATTCTATGATTCTATGGTTTATGAAGGATGGATCGAAGTACATAGAAAGAATATTTGAATTAACTTCAGTGTTAGTTCTAAAGCAGAGAAGTGGTTGTAGAGACATACTTTAACTTGAAATTGTCTTTTCTCAAATTTTCTACACCCGAATATATATATATAAAAATATATCACTCCAGGAACTTTCATATAGAACTTTGCTGGAAAGAGTTTTTAGGAAATTTGTCATTCAAGCCCTAAACTATATATTTTGCTTGGATGTTTAAAGACAGATGAGTTGCAATGTTCACATTTATGTTGAAATTTACAAACTGCATAATAACTAAACTAATTATATTAAATGATAAATAATGCTTAAGTATTTATTACTTCAGTTGTTAATCTAGCATTAAGATGAATTTAGGGATTTCTAGAAGAGGTAGGAAAGATGCTAATTAATATATCTGTGCAATCTATATGCATCTTGGATTCAACTGGCATAAAGTTTCTTTATGTCCTTACATTTGTTATTTTCAGCTTGTGAGGTTTCAGTTATGTTAGGCCCATAGCACCAAGACTTACAGGGCTGGCTGGTACAGAATAAATTACTCAGTAACATTTTTGATTTTTCAGCTACATTCAGCAGTAGCAACCCTGACCACAACATAAATTCTCTTAATCCTACTGTTGTCTAGTGTCAGTATTCTCTGTGAGCTCTATCATTCTGCATGCATTTCTGTTCTGTGCATGGAGATCTCTGAGATACGGGTTTCCTTCATATCAGAAGCTAAGCATATAGTCAAACAGTTCTGTTTCTTTTTTTTTTTTTGTGTCTTAGCTTTATTACTTAACATATAGTATTTATGGTTAAGAACTTAATTACTTATAGCTTTCCTCCTATTCTTGTTGCAGTTGGAGCTCAGTGGATTCAGGCTGAATAATGAATCCAATTTGCCAGTGAGAAGTGGCACCTGTATTTTAAAAAGATTTGAATGCTTGGACATCCTTTAGAGGACTGCAGAAAGTGCTATTTCCTTAAATTTTACTCCTTTACTCAGAGGAGTTTAAGGGGCACTAAGGACATAAAACTTGTAATCAGATAAAAGATATAAAAATGATGACATTTGAACATACAGCACATAATCAAGTAATATTTTATAGCTTTATTGTAATTGAGGCACTTTGTGTATTTAATTAATCTTTTGTCCTTTGATAAATATGTGGCTGTTAGAAAACTACTTGATCATCCAGAGTCTTTCATCTGTGGGGCTAATTGACTGGAATTGAGCAGGTCACAATAACTGGCAGATAGCAAAATGACCCCTCAATTCCAGTGTCTGAAACAAGTTAGTTGGTCCTTTCAATTAAAAAAATCTGCATATAGTCATGTTTAACAAAGATAAAACTGAATGCATGACACACTATGAATTAAAAATAAAATTACATGGTTCACAGGCCACATCTACTTTCTTGCAAAAAAAATCGCTATCCCTTAGTCCTTACAACTATTTGCTGACCACCAAGAGTGTTCTTACAAGAGAGATTCATTGCAGACAACAGATGTTTGGGATATCTTCCTGAAGGATGAGAAAAGGATGTCACGGATGAGGGAAAAATCAAGAGCATTCAGACTGATAATTGAACAAACACTGATTGGAGCTCAGCATAATGATGAAAAGACTTCCCTTCAGATTCGGCGAGTCTTAAAGAAAAGTAAAGTTTTCATCATGTACTGGGAGCTTTGGAAAATAGAGTGCCTAGTGTATGCAAGAAAGGGTTGACTGGCTCAAAACAACAGAGGTGAGAAGTGGTGGGGGAACAGGGCAAGCTCTGTGTAGGTGGGACAGCATGCTGCTCCCCCCACCCTCTGAGCCTTCTCACTCTGCACTACGTAGTACATGAGCATTTGAAAAGTCAGCCCCAGCCCACACTGTAATGGGGGTGGCTGAGCATGTGGCCCTGCAGGGAACATTGCTCCGTGTAAAATAGAGGTGCGAGACTTTGCTGCTGAAATTAGTGTGAGCTCACTTGGGGGAAGGCCCAAGCAGACCTGAACTGGTAAAAGCTGTTCCACATGGTGTGCTCCACTACCCTAAATTTAAAAGCTTCTGAGACCACATTGGATCCTAGGGTGGTGACTATCTACCTTTCTCTGTCTCATTTTTCTTGCTATTTCTCTTTCTTCTCATATCTTCTTCACCTCAATATATATTGTAAGCAGGACCAAAACATTCCAGTCGATGCCTTATTAAGTGCCTTGTTGTAAGTGCATAAGTTAAAGACTGCTACGTTAAACTTCGGCAAAGCCTTATTCTATCAGAATGTTCTAAAGTTTGCAAGTAGAAGTTGTTTTTATACCTCCTAAGAATTTTGTTGTTTCTCCTATGCACTGCCCAGAGTGCCCTATGCAGTTTCTCCTATGCACTGCCCTTCCCCTAAACCCACCCTAAACTGTGGCATTGCTGTGTGCTAAAGTGCTGTTATGTTGTACAGGATAGAATGGAAAACCAGACCTTTATTGATTAAGGATGGAAATACTTAAATACCTAATCTGTATGATCAGTGATAGTAATGATAGAGTCATTTGATTAAGGAGTGCTGCAGGGAAATTTATTGTGTTGCATTTCTGTTCATCACAGAAGAGAGACAAAGTGATAATTTGATGTTATAGTGAGGAAGATTCTATTTCACTTTTTGCTGTTTGTGTCAAACTCATTTAAGAAGGGTAACACGGTGTGAAAATAAGTGATAATTATATCATTGTGTTATTTCATATTTGAAACCAAGAGATGTACAGTGACATATACATGTGTAATAAAAGAAAGGTGAACTGCTAGTCATATATTAGTGAAACAGATTGGCAGCTTAAAACCTGCAGACTACTGCATTTGTATTGTAATAGAAAAAAGAATATGGAAATTAGTGGTTTTCGTAATTTTCTATAGCTGAGTAATGCCAAGAAAAAAAAGCATAAAACATTTTCAGTTTTTTCAAGGTAAGGTATCTTTATAAACTACACCCAAACTCAAAATCCCCATATCATGTCTTAAGTATTAAATTAGTGTAAATCAAATGTTAGTGCAATCATGCAGGTTGTTTATAATTGCCAGGTAGTTTAGACATTAGCAACCAAATAGCAGAAGGAAGAAGGTTTTGACATGTGGAAATCTATCACAAATTATATGGCTTACTTGTTTTAACTAAAGTGCTCTGATTAATATAACGAGATGGTGCAAATTAAACAGGGTGCAGTTACACATTGATAAAATAATAATTAAAACCTCTGTGTTTTTGCTGAAGAGAAGTAACTTGGCAAATAGCAGTGGAAAACAAAAACATTAGCAAGATGTTTGTAGGTGAAGATATATTTCTAAATGTAACAATTAAAGCTACAGACACTACGTGTCAGAGAAGTCAGAGCCTTGTACTGAGTGTCAATAATTACAGTTCTCTGGTGAAAAACAGTGATGGATTCATGCAATTACTCTTCCTCTCTGTAGGTTCTCTTTTGTCTCTAAAGAGCAAGCTTTTTAAAATGCCTGTATGAATAGAGAAAATGTTACTCTTTAAGGGGTTCTATATTTCAACAAAACCAGGAAAACATTTTGCCATGTTTATCTTTCATTCCATCTCTTTTCCTTTGTATTTACCTTATTCTTTTTTAAAATTGATTTATTTTCATAACATTTTCCTCAGTTTTAATTAATATTATCCCTCTGCATTTTCTCATTCAATTTCCTTTGTGAGTAGTATGTCATTCATCTTGGTAATAGCAGGGTATGTCACTAGAATATATACTAGTAGTTTATTGATTTTTAAATTATAGTCTTCCTATCTTTTTCCCTGTGACTTTTTAATAAGAAGGTAATGGCATGTTTCACTTGTCCATTATCTGCCTTTGCAGATTTGCCTTTTAATTTTGAACTATGTGGTCAGCTTTGGATAAAGACAGGCATCACTTGTCATTTGTTAGAAAAGTACTACTAGGATCTATCATTTTAGCAGCCTTTTTTTTGTTGTTGTTGTTCTTATCATTTCGCCCCCCTAGGTATAATCTGAAGAGCATAGGCAGATAATTTTAGTAGATTTTTCATGCAGTGTTATGCTTGATGCTTGCTGTTCTCCGAACAGTTCTTGAGTCGACAAGAACAGATACTATTTTAGATGAGAATTTTTGCATACTGTCTTTTAGAACATACCTATTCATAGAGCATAACCTTGGGTGAAATGCCTGTGATTTTTCTTAAGGTTAAAGTATCATCAGTTCATGGATTCAGTGAGTGAAACTAACAGCATATAAAAATTTGGCATCTATTTAAACAATGGAGACAATAATTTGAAATTGTGGGGTTTTTAGAGTATGTTAACCTATCCTATGATTAGGATATTGATGTCCCTAGTTCTGATATATATGTCATTTGGAAGTGAGCTGCGTGGTATAACACTGATTTCTTTTTGAAAAGAAGAGCGCCATGAACTTCTCTGGCAGTAGGTTTAGTCTGTCTATTGCCCTAGATCAAGGAAACAGAAAGACCTACTGGCACTGGGCTGTTGCCACATAACAGTGTACCGCTTATTGCCCAAGTCTATCCTTAGCAACATAGATGGTTTCTTTCTTTTAAGACTGTTGCTTACCCTTACAGGTTGGTCTTCTGAAATCCTGGCCTTTGTCAGTTTAGGTCCTGTAAGCTGTTGTGGTTTAAGGCCAGCTGGGAACTAAGCCCCACACAGCCACTCACTCGCTTCACCTGTGTTGGGATGGGGCAGAGAATTGTAAAAGTGAGAGACCTTTTGGTTTGCAATAAAGACCAGCTGTAAAGCAAAAACTGCACACGCAAGCAAAGCAAAACAACTTTCTCTACTTTCGCTGCTTTCCATGAGCAGGCTGGTGTTCAGTCATCGCCAGGAAAGCAGAGCTGTATCTCATGTTTAACAGTTACTTAGGAAGACAAATGCCATACTTCCAAATGTTCCCCCTTTCTTCTTCCCCCAGTTTAATATGCTGAGCATGATGCCATATGGTCTGGGATATCCCTTTGGTCAGGGGGGTCAGCTGTCCTGGGTGTGTCCCCTCCCAACTCCTTGTGCACCCCTAACCTCCTTGCTGGTGGGGTGAGAGGCAGAAAAGGCCTTGACTCTGTGTAAGCACTACTCAGCAATAACCAGGATGGGCCTGAACCATCAACACTGTTTCTAGTACAGTGGAAAACACAGTCCTTCCTATACTATCAACTGTGAAGAAAATTAACTCTATCCCAGCCAAAAAGCAACACAAAACTCATTCTCATTTGTAATAAACATTACCAGAAATAATTTTCCGATAAAAGCCTCTGACCAGCTCCTTACCTCATGATCAGACAAGGGCAACTATGTGAGACACTTTTTTTTAAACTGATTTGTGTGGAACCAATTTCCAGCTTCATTGTTATTTAATTTGTAATTTTGGCAAGGATCTCTAGGAGTTTTTCATTTTTGCTACTTATGGCACAACAAATTACAATCTGGCTCTTTATGTGATCCTGAGAAAGGAATTTCACTTATGTCAGTTGAGCTTTTACTGTGTGCTGTTTTCTGACTGTATTCTGTGCATGCCTGTGCTTTGTGTCAAGGTTGATTTAATGCTGGGTTTGTTTTTCTTTTAAATGTAATGGTGTATTTATTTCCATTTTAAAACAGTTTTGACCTTGGGCATATGTGCAACATAGGGAAAGTAACTGAATGTTGTAACATGGAAGAAGATATGCATATAATTGCAGGTAGAAGCATCACTATGAAAGTCTGAACAGCAAGCATGCTATTGACTCATCTTGGTCTGTGATGGAAGTTGCTCTGAGCCTCATTAAATTGTAATTAGCATTTTCAGCTCAAAAGGATGGTGGATCGGATTCTGATATATATTAACAGCTTATGCTGAAAATAACTTTCTACATTGAGACTGATATGGAGATAGGAGTCTAGCAGATTTGAGGCACCAGCACAAGATGCAGCTGTAAGTAACACAGCAATGTGTGCCATGCAGTTGGTGGCATTGTAGTTTTTTGGTTTAGAGAATTAAATGATGAAAAAGAAAATAACTTCCTAAAATGTGTAACTCCCTATTGCAGTGGAAGTACCAATGTGAAATGTTTACAGTTTTCTGTGCTGCAATATCTGGCCACAACGATTTCTTAGATGCACAGTAAGTAACAGGGCCTATGACAACTAAAGCATCTGTACGTTATGTAGCCTATGAACAGGTAGGTTCCTTGATCAATGCTGCATACTCTTCCATCCACATATAAATGGGGCAAACATGCAACCTCTAGGGTAATTAAACTAGCTTTTTTTATGTCACACTGGATTATGTAATCTGTTTCCACAGATGACAGTCAGAAAGGCATTTTGAAATGCTTCAACACCCTTAGAAGCTTTGTGTTAATCAGCTGGTCTTCCACAGTTGTGCGTTACAACAGAGACCTTCAGTCTGTTTAGATTTACCTTCTCTTTTTGTCTTTTCCCTAGTGACCTTGTAGGTGATTGACATGAATGTTGAACTTCTTAGTGAAGTTAAAATTTTAAAGTCTTTCTGTTTTCATGTTGAGGTATTGAAAAAAGTATATCAAGTCCATACACCAATTTTAATGGTCTTAATTCTTGCTCTTTCAGTGATGTTCCTATTTGAGATCATCTACATATCTGATAGCTTAGGCCATAAAATGAAAGCAGTTTCTGCTTCTGTTCTTAATTCCAGAAGTGAAAAGGTGCTGAGAGGAGCACCTCCTGTGCAGATGCAGTGAGGTGGTGTTAGGTGGAAAGGCACTTTAGGCAGGCAAAACCACGTGTGTTTGGCTTGTGTTGTGCATACATATAGGAGATGTTTATTTTTGTGATGTGTTGTGACATGACTTTTAGATAAAAATCTGTCATTACAATCATGTATAGAACTCCAAGGCTGAGGACTGTGCAGATGTGTGAAGCAGCACATGGCACCACTGGGATGCAAAGGTTAGAACCCATAGAAAAGAAAACAAAGCCAAAATGTTCTCTACAAAGGGGTTTTTTTGGGGGTGGTTTGGATGTATTTGTATGACAGAAACTGTTGCTTAAGATTCTGCTGTGAACTGAGATATTCTGATTAATTCTTGATGCTGTTTTGCTCACTTCAGAGAGATGAAGTGCAATCCATTAGCAAGCTGCCTGGGTCAGCCCAAGTGATGCTCAAAGCCAGAGCAAAACAAGGGGCAGCTAGGGAAAAAAACCAGACAAATGGATTAGTTTAAAATGTGCTCTGCTACCCAGCAATACTTAAAATCATTAACCGTGCGTATGAATATTTATATATGAGTCAGAAAGCAACCAGCTAATCTACAGTTTTCCTCTTTAGAATGAGAGCCTGAATTGTTCACAGCAGTATTTTAGAAATTTGTTATTATTAACCTGTTCCTCTACCCAGACAGAGTTTTATTCTCTTGCTTTAAAAAAGAAAACAAAACCAACTGTTTGTTAGCAATGCAAGGCACATTTCCAAATTGGAAAGAAAGAGCTGTATGTAAGTATTAGAAAGTTTAATGGGCTTAAATTTAAGCTGGTCACTGAAAATACTATCAGTTCAAGAATCCAGTCTTGGGCTGAAGTTTTAGGAGGCAGTTTACTGTCATAAAAGGAGAGATTTTGCAATTGTTTTTAATTATTTTAATTACTTATTGCATACAGAATTCTTTTCTTGGTATGATGTGGGAGGACAGTGCTTATAACATTCCTCCAAAAGCACTTTCATGAACATGTCATAATCTGAAATTTTGTGGCATTATTTCCTCTTTTTATTCCTCCCAGAATTTATATTGAAGACTGAATTACATTTTGAATTATATCCTTGTAAATGATCTTGGAAAAACTGAATTCTTAGGAAATTTACAAACACAGACTGATTTTTTTGATATTCCAGTAGAATAACTACAGGAACTTGTTTCTGTGCCATCACATTTTTTAAAAGATTCCTGATGAATGTTTGCTGGATGAAGCAGAGGATAGAAGAGATGAGATATTGGTGGTACAGGATGTCTGGTAGTAAGGAGAGGCATTTCATTGTGGACTGTGTAATACAACATACAACCCAAAAAGCTCATACCTGGATATGTCTTTCCTCTACTCTGCACTGTGCAGCCTTACCTGGGGTTCTGTGCACTGTTTTGAGCACCACAATATAAGAAAGATATTAAGCTCTTAGAAAGCATCTGAAAAGGGGCCACAAATATGGTGAAGGGCCCTTGAGGGGAAGCTGTATGAGAGGCAGCTGAGGTCACTTGGTCTGTTCAACCTGGAAGGGACTGATGGGAGACCTCATTGCACTCTACAACTTCCTTGTGAGGGGAGAGGAGGAGCAGAGACTGACACTCTGTGGTGACCACTGACAGGATGGAGGGAACAGCATGAAGCTAAGTCAGGGGAGGTTTAGGTTGGATATCAGGAATAAGTTCTTCAGCCAGACTGTGATTGGGTACTGGGACAGGCTCCCCAGGGAAAGGGTCACAGCACCAAGCCTGATAGAGTTCAAGAAGCATTTGGGCAATGCTCTCAGGCACATGGTGTGATTCTTGGGGTGTCCAACACAGGACCAGGAGTTGGACTCAATGATCCTGATGGGTCCCTTCCAACTCTACATATTTTGCAATTCTGTGATTCTATGATAATTTTTAAAATGTAAATTAGTATTGAATGTGTGCAAAAGAATCCTATTATTAATGTTTAGCAAGCTTGTAGGAAAAGCATTCTTCAGTAAAAAATAGTTTCTCTTCACTTACAGATATAACAAAAATCAATTAATCCTAACAATGTGAGTACTTTGTAAAGATAAATATTAAATAGAAGAATACAGATATTCTTTAAGGACACATTTCAAAAGTGATTCTGTATTTTGTTTTTTCTTTGTGTGAATAGTCATGCAAGTTCAGTGGGAACTTCAATAAAGAATTCTATCTTTGATGTATGGTTCTTTAGCGCAACATTTTGTGTTCTATTCCTGTGCTTTTCAGGATAAATCTCCACAAAATACCTGAACCTAGTAATGACAATTAAATTTATTTATTTGTTTTTCCAAAATCTATAGAGCCAGCACTCTTTCTATTTAGACTGTTTAATGTATGAACTAGTACTTTGCAGAGTGTGAATGCTGGGAGTTTTCAGTTAGAGAGTCAGAAGCTTGTAACTCAAGTGAAGGAGATAATGTGCCAGAGAGAAGAATAGATTATGTAAAACGCCTCAAGAGCTGTAGTCAAGAAACAGATTTTGAAAATTAATCTTGAATGACGGAATGTTAAAACAAAGGAAGTTAGAGTTCCAGAGTTCACTACACTGTCAGAAAATACAATGTATTTTTTTAGTCCGAGTGATGGGGATAAAGGCTGTACGCTTTTAGCAGGGAGCTTCTAAGCTGTGATCCCTGTTCATAATTTTAAACCACAAAATGGGAATTAATTTCATGGGTCCATAACTTCTATTATTTTGAGGTCAAAGCAGAGTTCCTCTGAACATTGTGTCCAGAATAGCCAGAATGTATTTTCTGTGGTTATAAATGCAGACATTCAAAACTGGATATAATGTTGTTGAGAAAGGATAAGCAATTGCCAAAGCTATAGTGGATAACATGTCATAGAAATAATATTTGAATCATAGGATACTGCAGGTCAGAAAGGATCATCTACTCCACTTCCCTGTTCAGAATGGGGCCAAACTAAAGGGCAAAGTGTAATAAATGAGTGCATAACTTGAAGAAGTTATTTTTTTAAAATTGGTCTAAAAAAAAAGATGAGACTGACAAACAAACCCAAAAATGATTGAGTCCTGAGAATTAGCTGCTATGATAGAATAAAATGGAGAGGGCTGTGTGGTCAGTGATGCTAGATTTTGAGGGCAAGAGTCTACTTAGTGCTAGTGAAGACAGAGTACAAAGAGAGATATTTCAATATATTAATATTTGCAGTGCACAAAAAAAGATGGCACTGAGAGATGGAATAAAAACTTAAGCTATCTACAATCTGAAGGAGGAGAGATACATAGGTATATGGAACAACAAGTAGTTTTGAAATTATTTTTTCATGTGGGTGTGCCTACTGGAGTTGAGATCAAAGCAGCTTTTTTAATACAAAAATGGCGAATAGAAGTCCTTTCTTCTAAATGTTTGCTGACAAATTGCCTAAGGTTTCTTCTTGGTCATTTTTGCCAACTCAAAGCTGTTCTGTGCTACAAATTATTTGTGAAATGCTAATTCCTAGACTAGACATGAGTCTTTTGTAGCTGGCCGCTCCTGTATTTTCCTTAGCTCTTTAAGTACAAGTTGAGGGGAGATGGATCACAATCAAGTTGAAAGCCTTTTGTGGACATGGATGCATGAAATTATTAATGTATGTGTTTGCCTTCCACAGTGATGCATGAATTGCAAATTAAGCTACAGAGGTGAAAGCTTTACTTTGGGTTTTGATCCCCTGTTCCCTGAAGTAGGTTATCTAACAAACCTACACACATGATATCTAGTTCAACTCCTAGGAAAAAATCAATCTTGTTGACATGAATATCTCACCTGACTGTTTGAACCTACATTCTCAGTGCTGAGAAAAATACTTTCATGACCTCCTTAAGATATGTGCATTTACCAAGGGGATGGGCCCTGTTTCTGAAATGGCTTTTTAGTGCAAAATAAACTGAATCTGTTGCGAGGAAAGTGTAAATACTGAACAAATTTTTGAACCACAACTTCACTCCCTCCTTTGGATTACTAGAAAAATAAAAAAAAAAACAAACCGGAAAACAGCATGTGCTGTAAAAATGTAGCTCTTCAACATACACTTTGTTAATGGATTACAACATATCATGTTGGTTTCTATGTTCGTGTTGTTTGCAAGGCTGACGGGATGGAGGAGTAGGTGTTAAATTGAACTACATCTCTGCCTGGGTACAATTTATTGTTCTCAGAACATGTCTGGCCAGGAAGTAATCTAGTACGGTTAATTTCACTGAGAGGATGAATTCACCTTTTTAAGCGGGAATGTGTCCAGTGTGACTAGGAGGTTTTTATTAGTTGTCCTGAAACATTCCTTTTCATACATAAGTACCAGTTTTCGTGAGAAGCTCTGATAATACATTGATCTTTCATTTATTTTTTTTTTTTAAACTGCAAAACAAACCAATGGTAGTTATGTGCTAGCTTTAATTTCTTACAGAAATTTCTTTTAAATTTAACTCATGTAATATGGTAGTGGGTTTTTGTTGAGCTGTCTTCCATTGTACAGTCAGTAAGCAACCTGAAGAAAAATAGAGGAAGAGAAACTCTCTGCAATCACAATCACGAAAACAATTACATAGAATCTAAATGACATAACTTTTTTTCATCTTTTAATTTTGCTTTCCAGAATGATAAATCCCCAGGGCGCTCCACAAGTCGATCAAGTAATATTTCAAAGGTATGTGAAATCTATTTCCTTTCCAGAGAATTTAAAGAAAACTAAGTTATCAAATATAATATACAGTACTTTAATCCACTTAACCATATATTCATTATATTATGTTTTCATTATAAAAATCAGATTTTAAATTTTTGCTCCTGAACATTATGGTTACCATGTAAACTTCATCATAAGGTATAAATGTACAATTAGTTTTTACTGTAATATGTGTAATAATAATAAGCAAATAACATGCTTCCCACACCTGCTTCCCACAAGGGTTTAATGTTACATTAACACTTTGGCTTATGATGGAATTACTGCTTGATTTTTCTCCCCCTGCCCTACCCAAATCATAACAACTGTAATGTGTAAAGCTATGAATCTGTCATCATTTTGGACTGAATTCTGAATTCCTTTTACAGAGATTTATGGTAAAAATCCTGAAGCCAGGACTTTACATCTAGATGCTTTTTTGGTTTCTAGGAAATGAAGAAGGGAAACTAGGAAAGGCAAAATGTGGTTTATACTGGAGTTCTTTGGTTTTAATTCACTTTTTTCTGTATTTTTGGTTCAGATGTGGCTGAAATCTATGCCAAAAAGCCAGGATATACGGGAGGTAAAAGATAAAAACTCAGTAATTGTTTGCATCCAGACCTAAACAGCTACTATGTATTATGTTTGTATCTAAAGATTTAGTATTTTTCATTCAGTGCAAGCACAGTATCTTTAAAACTCTTCGCTACAATATTTTTGTCCATGGGATCCACACTGTAAAACTCTTTTCTTCTCTGAACCATAAAACCAAAACCCCAACTGTGATTTTAATTAAAAATATTAGTTCTGTGTCAGGTTCTGGTCTTTTACATTAAGAAGAGTAAAAAACAGGCAGCGAAAAAGGTGTAAAATATACCAGCCTGTTGTGGAATATGGCTGAACCTCTTCCAGAATCACTATCTATTTTTAAAAATTATATAGTTATAGAATTACAAGTTTGATCACAGTGAAATGTATTTATTATTTTATTTAGGAGTTTTGAATGTATGTCTATAATTACTGTAAGTCTATATTGACTTGCTATTACTTTTTCTCATTTTTTAAAGTCAGATTTGTGGGTTACACTGTGACAAATCATAGATATAATCACTGACATGAGAAACACATCAGTAACTAGTTTTTATTTCAACATATTCTGCAGTAATCAGTATAGCTGCTTATTAGAACAGGATACTTGCACTGTTTTAAGTTGCACTCTTTCAGTGATGCACTTAATCTTTGTCTGATGTATAGCATCATTCATGGTTTCGGATCAGTTTTTCTGTGTGAAGCTACCTGCCAATGAAGCTTTTCTAATGCTGTAAGACGTTTGATTAGAAATCCAGATTTGTTTGTTGTCCAATGCTTTTTGTTTCGAAATGTTGGGTGTTTTTTTTTGAAAACGGGAGGTTATATCTGTGTGTATACATGCAAAAACAAACATCTGACCTTGCACAGCAGAAAGTAATAGTAACAAATACCGCACCTTAAAAAACAAAATTGAAAGTCAGGTCCAAAAATTGAAAGTCTACTCCAAAAGCAAGAGAGCTGTGTTCTGTGCAGTGTCAGATCTTGCAAACAGTAAAAATTTCAATGGACAGAAAAATTAGAAAGTATTTATCTAAAAATATAAATTAGAGTAATTAAGACATTGTCTTTTACTTCTTTCATTTGCCTGTATGAATAAGTTAAAAAGCGTCAGAGTTACACCTGTCTGTTGTGTATTCCACCCTTGGTTGTATGTGGAACTTCTGGCCCACAGCAAATTGAAATTAAGTATAGGAAAGATTCAGCAAATACAAATTCATATTTCATAACTCTCTTAAGTTGTTTATTTGAAGAGGACACCCGAGGTTTGTAGAGTATGTTTGGGCCATTTTGCATGCTAGGTACATTAACTCTGCATTTTGTGCTATTACAAATTGAACTGAATTGTTGAACATTGAATATGTCTTATCTAGACATAATGAGAAGGAATAGCTTTGATTTGTTTGTTTTTTAAAAGATACTAGTTAGTATTTACCTATTCAATCTAGAGATTTTAAAATCAAACATTCCTGGGGGTAGGGGGGCAAGGAAATAAACTTTGTTTATTTCAGTTTTACCATTCACTTTTGCTGTCCATTGAAAGTGCAGAAATTCAGCAGGTTGCTAAAACTTAAAATATTTAGATATGATTTCAATATGAAATGATTTCTAATAGATGTTTCTAAGTAAAAACAGTATCTGTCCAATATGTTTCTGAATATGTGCTATCATAAAATCAAGCGCACTAGAATATTTAAAAATTATTTTTATGTAACTATGAAATTTGGTAGCTCTTTTTTAGTATGTGGAATATTTCATCAATATGGCAGGACTATGGTAAAATTCTCCTCTTCCATTTGGTTAAGCTGACTCAGTGCTTAATCAATTACTATTTCATTTGTGGGCAAGAGTACAGGAACAGTGGTAACTAAATGTAGGAAACTTATAGATATATGCCCGTGGCCTTGCTGTGCCATGTCTATATCATTGTGGGCTCTGCTTTTTTTGCATAGGAGACAAAGGAGACAGAGCGAGAGCATTTGCTCAAACTGACTGCTGATCCACGTTTGTGTTCTCTTTCAGCTATTGCAGTGAAATATCCCATTTGTGGGGTAACCACTGAATTAATTGCAGGTTTTTGAAAGTAATGTCGCATTAATTTCTTACTGTCATTCTTCTGTACTGTGCTCCATCTAGCTGTCTCCTGGTACTCCTGACTGACAGTCAGCTCTGGCTGTCTTCAGTGAACAGCCACCTGGGAATTCATTCATTCACCGCTGCCTTTTATTTATTTATATCAATACCACTTCCCTGGAACTCCAGAACAACTGCTTCAGTTGATTTTCCAAGGAGAGACAATTAGGAAAATGTGTCAGTGTTTGATTTTTGCTGCACTTCTTAGATTTTTTCCTGTACAATCAATAAATCAATAAGCAGGTTGTCTTGCTTTCTGCCCTGCTAGCATTGGGATCATAACAGATCATATTTTGGACTGATCGGTATTTCACACTATCTTGTCTTGACAAAGTGTAGCAAAAGGTACTCATTATGGCTTTCAAAACCTGTCTACTCTAATACACATAAAGAAAAACATAGAAATGGAAAAAAACCACGGAAATGTGAGTTATGAACCAGTCCCACTCATTTTAACTTATTATTTTTTTCAGCATTAAATTTTTTTTTTCCACCCATTTCCTATTGTACTGGTAGAAGATCCAACTTTATTCTTCCTTGTAACAGATAGTCTTGGGCAGTGATCTGGATTTCAGGATTGAAATTTTCCTACCTACTTGTGTTTAAAATCTAAGTAAATTAAAAATTTGACTTGGTCGTTACCATTACTTGGTCATTGCTTAGTTCTCTGCACTGTAGATTTTTACATTAAACTTCCTAAATGTGTGTATAATTTAAGAGAAAAGCTAGTCAAAGAAGGATCTGGTTGATTCGGTTTTTTTCTGTTGTGGTTAACCAATGGAACAAATCTTGTGTTTGAATTACAGTCCATAGAGATTATGCTTTATATGTGTTTCTGAGGCTGCCTGGTTATGTTAAAATGACTTCTAGAAGAAATGTTTCTAAAACATTGTAATTATCTTTCTGCCTGTTAATTATGATTCAAGAACTCTAAAGAGAAGGATGCTTACTCAGCAGTAAGATTTGAAATTCTCTGATTGGAACTTTGGGCTTATTTTTTCAATGCAGAGAAACTCAGGCTTGGAGCAAATTGCCTCATTTTTGTTTTGGTTCAATTACTTCTCAAAAACCTGGAGCAGGTGTTAGAACCCTTTTTCTTTACAAGTCTCTGAAGCATCCATCTACTAAAACTCTGTTGAGTTACATCAGGAAGTGAGGTGATTGTTTTGGAATATTGTGTGTGATAATATTCACTGGTCTAGTTTAGAATATGAATAATAAAAGGGGGAAAAAAGGAGGAAAGAATTGTTTTTACAGTATGTATATGCAATTCCTATACTGGTTTCTTTTGTCAGGTGGTTCTCTCAGTGAGATACAAGTAAAAACCAAAAGGCACCAGCATGTTGAAGTAGTGCTAACTGAAGTTCGAGATGAAAAATTTATTGTCAATGTATTGACTGTTGATTTGAGCTAATCAGATTGTGATTCTGCAATAAGTTTCACAAAGTGGGTCTCAAGTTCTGTAATAAGTAGTATAATATTTATCCTTTTGAATTATAAATTACCATCTAATCTCTTCCATAGAAATTGCATAATCGTTCACACGGGTTTTGATATTCTCAAATTTTTCATTGTCTCTCAGTACAAGGTGAATGTTTGAAGAGTCCTATATCGCAGTTTGGATGGTTTACACCACTTGAAGCAGAACTCACTTCTACACACTATACTTTTTTTAAATCGGTAAAGTTACCATCATGCTTTTGGAAGCAATACCAATAGAGAACGTGTAATATCTTCTATCTACATTATTGCAAATGCAAGCAAAAATGATAGGTTTTATGGTGGAAAAAACATAAAGGAACTTAAAGGTTCTTTTAAAATAAGTTCTTATCATGGATAGCCAGATAGAGGACTGCACTTTAATAGCCAAAAAGAGGATTGCAGCATTTCCAAGATACCTGTTTCATGATGGAATCCTAAAGAGCAATTGTGTGACCCCCTCGCATTTTGCTACCAGGGACTGCACTGCTACATGTTGGCCCATAGTTCTTATTGTTCTTTGCCAATTTCACACTAATAGTAAATGAAAATTGGTGGTGGTGGTGTGTTTGGTTTGTTTTTTTTCAAGACACCACATAGCTCTATCCTTTCCAAGCATAGCTTCTAGATTATTGTAGTGAGTAACTGAGAGAAAACTTAGGGCTCTCAAAAAAAAGAAAACAAACCAAGCTAAAGAAAACTCCTTGCTCTTCTAAAGTGTAAAATTTCAGTCTTCAAAATGCTGTTACAGTGACTAATACCAGGTATACAAAACTGGCATTTTGAGTGTAAATGTTATGTTAGTCATCTAAATGATCCTTCTTGCTCATAAACAGAATCGTTGGTATCAAAGGTGAAGACTAACCTGGCACTTAGCTCTCATTTACTGAAAAAAACAACAGCACAAAGTAAACAAATTAGTGAAAAGATTTTGTTCATGAAAACATAATTCATTTTGAAGGCAAAAAAAGACAAAACACTAAACTAGATCAAATTGCATAGTGACTGTTTCTGCACCTTTTTTTCCTCCTAGATATAAATATTTGATTTCTATGTGTAGAGAATACTTTGTGGCTTGTCCATACAATTTATTCTTTATTTACAATAAACTTAACAGAAGGCATGACTGCAGAATTTGCCTAAGTCTGCCTAAAACTTGAACTTACAAATAAAATTGCATTAATTACATGTTGATTCCAGGGGACAACTTGAAAATAATACATATTCAGTTTACTCTTGGATACACTTTTTTTTTTTTTACCTGTTTTAAACTCATGTTCTAATGAGAGGGAAATACATAAAAAAAAAGTGATTGTATGTATACAAAAATATGTCCAGTTATACAGATTCTGCTTTATTAAATCACAGTTCTTACCAGTGGTGTATTCTGAGCATACCTAAATGTGGCACACTGATGCATCCAGACAAAATTTCATATATGTGTGAAATGTGTTGTCACAATCTTAATGTTTTTTTTATACTAGCTTACTTAGCATGTAGTGCCTGTATATAATTTTAATTTCTGTGAATACATTTTGTTATCACAAAATTCAGTCCTTCCTATGATAGGCAATATCATACCGGACAAGTAGCTTTGATTTGTTTTCAGTAAACAGAGCATGCAACTTATTACATATGCTTATTGTTTATAATTATTATTATTATTATTATTATAATTATGGTATGTAACATACCTACAGCATCCTGGAAACGTTAACATGGCATTTATTTTTTCACCATGGCACTCAAAAACATATCCATGTATTTGTCCTAGAAAGAAATTCAATTAAGCAAACTTTATTTCTACCATGGCACAAAATGGGAGTGGGGTGGGGTAGGGGGTTGTGCAGTTTGAGGTTTATTGCACTTCTCCTGTTTTTCATAATGATATATTGTCAGGGTTTCACTTCTTTTGGTTTAGTAATTTCAATATTCTTTCTACAACTCTTTTGATTTGGCACATTTAGGTTTCTCTCTTCCTTTGGCCTGGAATAAATAGATATCAAATACACACTACAATAGAGTTGCTAAAATATAATAATTATATCCTCAGTAACTGAAATTTATGCAGTTTGTCTCCTGCAAAGTCCACCACACCAAAGGAAGAATATGGTGGGTGTGTGCACTCACATACATATGCACTTGTGGGAGGACAGCAGAAATGTCATCTGATTGAGATCTGTTTAGTATATAGGAACATTTTGAGGCTTTTAGTCTTGCAGATAGAGGGATGTGTGAAAACAGGTGCCTTTTTGGAATAGAAAGTCTTGATGGTTCTCTGAATGCTAATACTGACTACCTTTAGAACTTAAGTGCTACAAAATCTAGTGACAAAGAAGATACGTATTGTGTGCTTCACCTTTCCTACAGGTGAATTTACATTTAGCTCTCTCCGGCTAAACTGCTGATCTCATGTTTTGCACTTTTTGTGTAAAAACCAGCACATCCCTTGTTTCAATTGCCTACATCAGGGTGTTTTTTCCCTAAGTCTGAAAAATTTTAATTAAGAAAGTGATAGTGGCTATAAAGATGCATCCTTGAAGAGAATCATAAATCAAAATTATTTTGTTACTCTGATACAAAGACTTTTGCAAACTTATAATCCATCTGATAATTCAGAGCTACGTCAACAGTGCTTCTGTGTCTATAGAAAGAGTGGATTTTTGAGTCAAACCTGTACCTAGAAAATAAAGATTAACATAGATCAGACAGGAGACAGGAGAAAACAACTTAAGCTGATTGAATTTACAAGTCAAAGTTGTAAGTACTTTTGTTGGTGTCATTTTTGAAATAAGAGGATAGATTTGCCACTTGCAATTTTGATTTTAAATTTCAAACCGTTTTTTGACATGATCATACTGACTTTCAAAGGGGCTGAATGATATTGTTCAGCAGAATTGTAAGGATATTTTTGTTTGTTCCTTCTGTATTAGTTTTTTTCTTTCTTCCTTCTCTTCAGAAGGGGAAGGAGGATAGGAGACAAAAGAAAGGTTTAGGGAAGAAATATGCAAGGAATAATTTACCCCTAAAAAAATCTGTGAAAGCTAATTTAACAGAAATTGAGTTACTAATTAATTTAACGGTTGCTGTAAAGCCATAAATCAGACTATATATAACAACTTTAAGATCTGAGCACAAAGCAGGGACTCCATCATAAAGAAACAAATAACGAAAAGGAAAAAACCCCAAAACTATACAAACCAAAACCTAGAAACCCTCTCCACCAAACCCATGTGCATAAGCTTCAGTTGCCATCAGGACACAGCTTGTAAGATACACCCGGCTTGGGTCATCTTCGCTAGGTTTTTGAACTTTTTAGACCTGAGGAATTGGGTGATTTGTTCCACAAAAAATCTCATGGTTTACAAAGCAAATATTTTCAGATTAAAATACACAATCTCAGTCTCCTGCTGAGCTTATTGCCATGCAAACTACTCTAATCTTCTAAGGTATCTGTCTCTTTGTGCGCTGATTTTTAAATAGGTAGTTTCGTCTTTTTGACTATAATAGCTGATGGGATCTGGAGGATTCTGTGATGCAGCACTGCTATTAGAGCAAACTCAATAGGAGAATAAAAGCATTAGATATATTCCCTGTCTGCCCCTACGTCAATTTTCTGCAACTTTCTACCTAGGCAGTGCTGTAAGTTGGCCAGTTTTTGGAAATGCCTCTGGCTTTCCTTACTCAGAACAGACACATCAGAGGATTCATTAGCCTTTTGGTGATATCTGTGAGGCCATTTTATATAAGCTGTCCATTACATCTGGTTTGTTATTTTAAAGCTTCATTCTATTCCTGTGTGAATGTTTTGCACTTGTGGAACATGTTTTTACTCAGCTTTTCAGTTAGGTCAAAGTAGAGCCCTTCACTATTCTTAAGAAGAGCACAACTTGACTCATGTTCTTGGACTAGTTTCAACATGCAGGGCTAAGCAATATATGGCCTATGAGTACTCCCATTTGTTTGTTATTATCTGGAAAATTCTATCAGATCCTGAACACCAAAGCCTTTACCAAAGAAAAGGCAGTCTTGATTTGAAATTCTTATTGCTTTCATCAGGTGAACTTCATTCTGTTCCCCATTTCTGTCTTTGCTGATCTTTGAGCACAGACACATGTGTGACACTGAAGTCCCCTTGTGTCAGGTACCTGATTATCATCTCACTTGTCCTGAAAACTCTGTATTTACCAGTATTCTTTTGAAAAGCACACTATCAATTCCTGTTGAACATACCAAAAATAATTATGGATGAATGCCCTGTCATTTCTGTTAATTGAATTGCATATCCTTGACAAGAGTTCATCTAAACTGGCCAAGACAGCTGAAGGTGGTGACTGGGGAATCTCTCTCAACTAACAATGTTTTTGAAATGTCAAACCTAATCAGCTGGAGTTGGCATTATCCCTTAAACCTCTTCCTTGTGTTGATGGCATAGAGAAATGAGCTGCCTTGCCTATAAATTAATTGTGAGACAGCTTTATTTTGAATTACCACATTTAATTCTGCTGCTGATATAATTTGCTATGATAAAATTAGTGCAGTGCTTGTTTAGTTTTCCCTTTCCAATAAGCTGTACAATATAGCTGTCTGAAGAGGACATTCATTCAAGGAATACTATTTTTTTTAAAAAAAATCATTATTCTGACTGCCAAGTGGAATTGGAGGCCTTCAGCATCAATCTGATCCCTCTATTCACTAAATACAGTATCTTAAAATATTCAGTGTGCTGCACAGCAATATAGCAATGGGATAGCAATTATAGCAATAAGATCTGTCTGCCTGAGACTGTTTCTAACATCTGTTGCATATATATTCCCAAAAAGAGCTGGATTGATGAGAGCAGAAGACCTTCAAATTTTCCTCTTCAGGTTTGTCAGATATACCTTGAAGATACGCAATTCTCTCTGTACATAGTCCAGCTAAATGCCACATTAGCTGTCTTCACTTTGAGACTGGATTCAAGATTATGATTTTTATTATTTTTTTTCAATTAGTTTGGGATGTATAGCTTGTAGAATAGATGGTTAAGAGGGGATGTTGCCCAAAGAATTGTGATAAGCCTGAAGAAAGTGCTGGTAGCAGAAAGCAGGTGCAATTAATGCTGTCAGAACAGGGTAGGGTGAAAAAGCAAAGGGGTTTGGGGACAAAGGTCTGGACTAGGCTTCCAGCTCAGTTGAATTTTACAGGTTTTTAAAAACAGCTTGACTAGCTGTGAATTATTATATTCATGTGACATGTGGTAGCAGGGATGGACCTGACCATCATTCCATTGTTATATAATTTTCAGAGATAAGACTAGATTTATTTACAAAATAAATACCTGTGAGGTACACAACTAACGATCAGCAAATTAATATCACAAACACTAACTTTCTGGATTTTATGAATCACTCCATCAGTTAATTTTTGTTTCTACAGCATCAAACACTTTTAGGGTTCAGCTGGACAGGGTGCTGGGACATGTTGTCTAGACTGTGCTTTTGCCAAGAAAGGCTGGATAAGGTGATCATTGAGGTACATTCCAACCTGGTATTCTATTCTATGATTCTGGGTTTTACCAGAATGGTTTTTACCATTAAGACTTAATTTAAAGTAGATAAAAATCAAAATTTATATTTAAAAGTTGTAGAAGCCAATAAACTTGCTCACAGGTAAGAATCTGAATTATCTTGTGTATAACTTGGCATTTTGGAATTTTCTTCTTTTGTTTTTGAAGACTTAAGTGGTGCATTGGCTTTTTGCCTGCCCTTGTGTCATGATTGCTCCAATAGGGATTAGACAAAAAATCTAAAAGCATTCATTTTTTAAAAAGATTTTTATGTAAATTATTTTTGAAGGAAATAAACTTTTCTCTGAGTTATGTGCAGCTAAGCATAACAGGGGAACTAGAAGGTAAATTTGACTGAGCAGGGCTGAAACAGTCCAGATCTCCTTACAGTTGAGAGTGAAATATAAGATTTAGGTAATCAAACTGGTAATATAATTTTTATTTTAAAATAATTAGATTTCCACCTGTCTGCAGTACCAAATAATAAGTGTAAAAGCTTTTCAAGGGATTTGTTTTAGTTTTTGGCTTGGTTTCAGCCTTCTTAAGAACTGTCTAGCTGACTTCCTGCTTTAATAGCTGCTCAAACTTTTTGGAACCCGTGCAGACCTACTGTATGGTTACTGGGCCAGCTTAGCCATTCTCCTTATCCCTTCAAAGGATGCCTGTGGCAATATGATATAAAAATTGCTTTTACAGCATGGAGATGACCTGACCACCACTTAAGATCAAGCCAAACCCCTGTAGTACAGAGATCGTGAAAGAAGCAATGGTAACAGTCCTGCAGCTGTGAGGGGAAAAAAGAAATGGGAGCTCATCATGGGGGGTGAATTCAGGAGTCCACACTTGACTCTGGGTCTGGATTGCTTCAGCTGGGGTTTAGTGTGGAGGGACATTTTTTGACACAGCAGCAGCAGCTGTAGCCCAACAACATGGTTCTGGTGATGAAGTCTACATACTTCCTCATTAAGTAGCTTAAGATATGCCTAATTACATAAAGCTAATCACAGAGGCTAGAATGGAAAAAGATTATATACCCAATGATATATATATATATACACACCAGAGGTTTCTAATATGTACGTAAGAGAAATTCATACTCTGTGACAGTACATGTTGAATTGTTGATTGAAATGTTGCTTTTGTAGAAAAGGAGATGTGAAATACAATTTCTCTCACTGATACTTGTCCTTCTTTTCCAGCATTATACTGCACGTAGGCACACTGATATTCCTCCTTGTTCCTCCAGACATTGCAAAAATATTAGAACATAAGGATTGTGTCCAAATGCTTTATCGATTTAGTTTCTCAAGTTTCTTAGTTTATGTATCTCCAAGTTTCATTCATGGTAGTAAAAAATTAGTAATATTGTTGATGGGTTTTGGTGTACTTTTTTGCGATATTAATCATTAGGTAAAAAGGGTTACTTGAATTCCAAAAGCTAGAAGATTGTTTTAGTGCAAAAGCACCATTCTCAGCTGGTATCCAATCAAATGCAAAAATGTGGTGACTGATGTTTCCAAAATATGTATGCATTAAATGTAATGGATATTAAGAACCTTAGATAAAAGTGAAGTGTCAGAAGATACTTGCTGTATGTAATTATTTTTGCTCATACTACTAATTTTCAAACACCTTTTTGACACCACAAAAATATCTGTGAAAGTTGAGCTAGAAACAATTTTAATTATGGACTCTACATGTTACTGAATTTGATTTGCTAGTACAAGAGATTGCAATGACAGCCTTTACATCTTTGTATGATTTGTACTTTGTACTCTTGCTTAATAATCATCCTTGCATCTAGTGCACAATCTTGTGGGACTCTTTGAGGCTTGTAGTTTTTTTCTGCATTTGGTAGTGGTGCTCACAACAGGATAGGTTTCATACTAAAAGCTAATGCCCTTAATCAGCTAAGGGAAGGTAAGAACTTTAAGAAAGATTTGTTTTGAACCCTCTTCCCACAATACTGTGTCTCATGAGGGATCCTGAAAAATCACAGTGCCTTTGATTTACATTTCCATACAGCTCTGCTGCCAGTAGGTGCTGAGGCAGATTGAAATGGTTTGCCGTTAACACCATCAAAATATGTTTTCAATGAAAGTATTAAGTAACTGAATCTGCAGTTTGTAGCAACAACCTTATGAGCAAAATACACACTAAATATGTTTTATATCTCTTCTGCTGTTTGAGAATGTGATCAGTCCTGTAGAGATGCAGCCTGCACTTTGGTCTTCTCAGGCTCATCGGTTTAACATTTTCAGCTCTTCTAGAATATTTGATTGCCTTGAAAACCTTTTAAAGCACACTTTAATTTTCTCACTGTTTCTTCAGTCCAACATAAGTTAGCTTTGGGTTCTTCATCATAGTTGTTTGATTGCATGAAATAAAAACAATATCCTTTTCCATCAGACATTTACAGTAGATCAAAATGAAAATTCAAATGTTGAAAGCTGCTTCCTCAAACAATGACAAAAAGTAGTCATGAGCGAATGAGAGCTCAAACACTTCAGTCATTCTTAGTTCCACAAATAGGTTTCGCTTTTATTCAAGCTTCCTGTATTTTGTGAGCTTGTATGTGTTCAACAGTGAGCTATGAACAGCAGAAACAGTTACTTTAATTTTTTTATCATGTGGCAAAACAGTAAAATATCTGCAATGTATTTCATGGACAAAGATTCCAAACTGTCTAACTTATTTCAACAGGCAAGCAGTCCTACAACAGGAACAGCTCCCAGGAGTCAGTCACGGTTGTCTGTCTGCCCTTCCACTCAGGATATTTGTAGGTATGTACTGTGAAAAATGTACTGTAATATGGCTGATACTTGTTATTTGTTTGCATTAAATATTATATAGCTCTTGCCTCTGCTTAACTTTATTCATAATTTACATAGACTTTAGTTTTCTTTTAATCTCTCTGATTTTGTTTATGCTTTTTAGTCTCATGTTTTTCTGTTAAAATTCATGTTCTCATTTTCATCCTTTTTTTTGTGATTTCTCTCTTTCCACCCACCCTTACCATTTCCATCCCTTTCCTTTGCTTACTGCTTTGTCTAGATCTACTACCTTGCATGACTTGTCAGAAGATGAGCTTGAACATGCAACCCCTGTCATGGTGCTGACCCCTTCTAATAGGGAGTCTGGTAAGAAACATGTAAAACGAAGGTTTAGGCGGAAAAAAGAGACTGGAGACAATGGTGAGCACACAGAAAAACAAGGAAAGGGGAAAGACTGTAAATTGCATCCTGAGCCTCCAAGATCCAGCTGGAATGCATCTGATTCATCATCATCTTCGGATGAGAGTCAGTGGGCTCAGGCTAGGAGGAGAGCAAGAGAAAAGGCCAGACTGGCCAGGAAAGGGAGAAGAAACAATAGATCATGCAGTAACAAGGATGGGTCCTCAAATAATAATGCTGTTGAACTTGTTACCTTGGGGACAGTGGAAAAAAAGAAACAAGAGGTATCTGACCCTGAGAATCCTACTTTAAACCATCGCCGAAGGGTTCCAAGGCTTAAGGAATCACAGTCTTCAGCATCATCTCAGGAAGCAAGGATTTCCTCAAGAAAATGTGGGAAAAGCAAAGGGAAAAGCTGCCACAGAGATCGCCAGCCTACACCTTTCTTTAGACACAGTAAAGATTTGAAGAACTCCTTTGCAGAGGCAGGCTCTGGCAGTGATGCTCTGGCAGTCCCAGATAATGGAGCACCTGCTGGGGCAGGGCCCACTATGCCTCATGCTGTTCAGAAGCCTCCAGTGTTCTATGATGACTGGTCTGATGACTTAGAAGTATGCAGGTTAGTCCCTAATAAGAAAGATTTAACATTCTTAAGAGGAATGTTTCACTGCCACGGTCTGAGTGCCCTTCTCTTGACTGCTTTTTGTCACTGCTTCTTAGTAATAAACTGCTAGGCAGGCCACAGGAAATAACACAAGAACCTTTGCTACAGAAAAGTTAGCAATCTGAAGACATACTTCTCTTTCTTAAAAACAGCAGTCCTACAAGGGAACCAGATGTTTTCCTTTCCTCTTATCTGTCTTCTTGAAGAGAGACCCACTGTATCCTCTGAGTATTGCTGTGTTTTAAATCTTGAGCCAGAGTCAGAGAATGAGAGTGCCAGATAGCTCAATACAATGGAATATGGAGCTTTTCCTCCATAGATGATCAGTTCAAATCTAGCTTTGGTCCCTATATGTAATTTTTCATTGACTTATATGAAATAAATTTATGGTCTTGATTCAGTGTCTTCTAGAGTTGCCATTACCTCAGGAATCTGATGGGTGGTGCCTTCAAAACATCCTCTCTAGTGTGGCATAATTTGTATGGAACTTTGCAGTGCTAACACTGTGAATGTGTAGGGGCTGTTAGGTCAGTACCCATCACAAGGATTGGGATGATGTAAAAGGATAATTGGGCAGCATAAGCATTGAAATAGTCTTTAGGAAAGGAAAAGCAACACCAAAAGTTCTCTTTACTTCAGAAGTTCAGGCTTCCGGCAATCTGATGCCCTTGGTGTGAAGTATGCAAGCAGAAGGTGAGCATTTTACTCTGGAAATGAGAGCAAGCTAGCCACTTCTGAGCTAACATCCAAATTCGGAGTACACAGCTGGGAGGTCTTAAGTTACTTAATTTAGTGGTAAATGGAAATGCACCATCCCGTAAGTTTAACAGAACTGAAACAAGCATTTCTTTTTTTTTTTCCCTCACAAAACTTGTGAGCCAGTATCGACTCTCATCTACAAAATGTAAATCAGACTTAGTTTCTTCATATGGCAACCCAAGACTTCTCACTTTTCTTTGCTGGGAAGAAATTTGCGTGTAAATGTAAACACAGTCAGGATGAGGAAGTTCATGATGCCACATCATGCAGTTTCCCAGCATACTTTAACCTTGTAACATGGTACAAAGATCCTAGTTCTAAAAAGAAAAAAGGTAACATGCAGGCATTGTGTTTTTTCACAGCAGAAGATATAAACCATTACTAATGCAGCTAGTGCTATGTGCTCCTTGTTATACTTGTCAAGAAATAAATACACATTTCCATTGTCTGACCCTTGTCTGTCATGATAATTTATGATTCCTTAGAGTAAAGACCAGCTGATGAGCTTGTATATCAGGAACAGACCTCTGGCTTCGGACCTCTTCACCTTTTGGAAATGTAAACAGCAACAGTGGTAACCATATTACTTGTATATAGTTACATATATACAGTGTATGATGCAGAGGTGTGCACAGATAACTACTTCAAAATCTTCAGAGTGGTCTTAAATTTCTGAACCACCAAGAATGCACATATTGAAGATCCAATGTAGTACACACAGTAGCTGTATAATAGGTCATTTAATAATTATTAAATATCTAAGCTACCTAAAACCGGAAAAAAATGTTCAGCATGGGTCTTTATATGGGCTTAACTGTACAGTGTTGTATATATATATATATATATATGAATTAAAGTTCTGTTTTATAATATATATACTTTGACTTTGCTTTGAGATGAAAAGTGGACTTGTCTTTTATCTGTATTCTCAACCCATTTAATTTTTACTATAATTATTCAGGCACTGTTTGTAAGGCTTGAAGCTTGGTTCAAGCATCGACCTTTTGGATGTGCATGCAAACTTTTCAGGCAGACATGTTTAACTGAGGAAAGTTGAAAGCTTTTGACAAGTGTGTGCCGCTAAACTCACTGTCAGTGGAGATGCTCTTTGAACATCCAGTGTTAATATGGTTGTTTTTACTGGCAATTCGTTACAGGCTGTAGTTTCTGGTTGTCAGAACAGGTTCTTGCATCTAATTGATTCATGATCTGTGATAAGTTTTTCTTCAGATTTATAATCTTGCATCTGAAACAAAAAACCAAAAAAGAATAATTAAATGTCAATGTAGTTGAGCATATAGACACCATTTTTCTGCATGAAAAATAGAAAAAAGGACAGAGGATTTGTGATGTTTATTCTAAGACTGGATTAGCATAGCTGGTTGTGATGTGGAAAATTTGTTTTCGTGGGGTGTTTCTTCAAGCCTTTCATCCTAGCTGTTCATATCTGCTGGTTGGTATGACAACACTGACTGAGAGGAATGGCCCTCATCTAAAGGGGATTGTGTGGAAATAGAAGAGAAACAGGGATCTTAAACATATCTTGGTGCCAGTTATTTTGGTTTTTAAGTTTTTGGAGAGACTTTTTCTTTTCCTTTATTTCCTCATGAATTTTTGGCAGTGGAACACTACTGTAAGCAGTTTCTTCAATCTGCATTTAGCAACATGAGCAGGAATGTGACATGACATACCCAATTCCAGTTTAAGCACATTAATCAGATAAAGTAGAGTGCAATATATTCTTCAGCTACTCTGAAGCAAGCCTCTTAGTCACTTCATGTGAAACATTTGCCCTTATACTGTCACTGTTTCTTTCTTTTCAGAGTGATGAAACAATGTCATGGCATCAATGATGGTCTTTACAATTTCTTACCTGAACTACTGCTTTCTTCTGGAATCCATCAGAAGGCTTCTGAGATTAGGGGCAACATAAGTTCTGCCCATGCTGAGTTGTTTTGGCACATAATTTTTTTTTTTTTTTTTTTTTTTTTTTTTTTTTTTTTTTTTTTTTTTTGAGAGTCACAGGATAGGCTTTCTAAATCATACAGTTGGATACCCCTTTTCCTAAGTTGTCCTGTCTGAGATTTTCTTCATATGTACTTTGTGCTGGAATTTGCCATGTGGCTTGAGACACAGCCTCAGAAATAGCTTTATTTGGTCTGCATGTGGATAATCTCCCTGGAGGGAACAGCTATGTGTGAGACAGGATAAAATAAATGGATTGTGAGGATTTAGTCCCATAGATTTCCACATGGGAGTTACTAAGGAAAGAAAAATTGATTAGTTGATATTACCATAAGTGCATCATAAGAGCTTTGTGTTTTGACACTGAATTAATCTTATGGTATTTTTATTATTGATGATGGGAGAGTTGAAAGATATTTTCTGTTTGACTAGTTGGGCTTCTGGTGTAAAATAATTTTGTAGTACTGGTTCAGTCATTTCAGCAAAACCGCATGCACTTAAATAAGGCAGACTTTCTCACTTTGAAAAAAATGCATATTGAAAGTCAAATTTTGATTTTGTTGAACTCTCTGAATGACTGTTTAGTCAGTATCAGACAATATCAGGCCTAGAAGAGTACAGCATGCCAGCAGACAGGTAGAGACGGAGAGAAGAAATAAAGAAGATGATGTTGATTTATGCAATCTGCAGAATCTATTTCAAGTAAAATTTTTAAAAGTTAGTTTTTAAAAGCTAGTGTGTAAATTTAAAGGCCATTGCAAACTTTGGAAAAGACTAATATGGGCATTTCTGTGTGTTAACACAATTACAGACAGGAAGAAATAACGTATATTGCACATGACAAGAAGCAATATGATTATGTAGTTTCTCTCTGGGAAATCAAGTGTTGTAACAGGGGTTTTTTTCATAATATTAATTAGTAGAACCTGCAAAAAAATAGTATCTTGCATGAAAACACATTCTGAAATATTCAGATAGAGGAGTGCTCACACAGTCAACAGACAGAAAGCCGCTTGAGAGGAAACAAGTCCTTGAGGAAGAAAAGAGAAAGTTGAACAGAAGACAGATATATTTATAGGCTTAAATTCTACCATTAATATTTAACACTCATTTTAAATACTTATACTGAAACCATGATGTTGGATCCAGTGAATAAACTGTAGTGCAGAATATGTATGCTTGAAATACCATCGAGAGCCCTCTAAAATCCCTGAGTCTCTGAAAATGCTCTACTTTCAGCCTTTAGTGTTTGGCTGAAGAGGGTTTCTGACCTGTTTCTTCCTTGGATGTTAGTGTGTACATTGCGGTGTCAGGATGAAACATTCATTAGGAGCTCAGTCAGTCTCTGAACCTTGTCCTGTATGTCCTCCTCACCCCTTCCTTCAAAAGAACCGTGACTGCTACTTACTGTCCCATTCAGAGCTTTATTTTTGCAAGGTGACTTTTTGATAGGAATCTCCTGCTTCTTGAGGAATATCCTCCCCTATATGACGGTCTGGTGGTTCATCAGTCTTTGAAGCAATATGAAATTCTGGTTACTTCTGTTCTCTTCCTGATGGTTCAAAGCCCCATCTGTCACCTCTTCAGCCATCTGGTAATAGTCTCTTTTGGAAGCTCTCCGTGATTCACAAGGATGCAGGGAGAGCCAAAGCAAGGCAAGCATGTCTTTGTTGTGGTTAGACTCATTTATCTGGGGGACAACTGAACCCTGGCTTCTGCTTCTTTCTCTCAAAACCTATTATTTTTAATGCAAACAGGTGAAATGGCAACCACTTCCCACTAGAAAGCAAGGATGAGAGGAGACCCTTGGTTTTAAGATCCGATCACTAAATACTTAAAGCTTGCATGTTTTCTATATGGAGTTTAGTTCCTTAAAGCTTTGACTTTTTCATTAGGTGGGTGGGAGGAAATCTAAATCTTAAGATTTAGTTCTTTGAACTTTCTCAGTGCAGTTAATCTTGTCAGACACTTATCTTGAGTGGCAATGACAGGGCATCTGAGGAGCACTTACTTGTAACTCTTCAGATGGTTAGATATCCTATTTATCACATATAATGGAAGATTAATAGAAGGGCAAGAAATGTTGACAAAATAAAATATTTAGTGTGCTTTTGCTAATGTTGTTTGCTTTTGGGTCTCATACAAATTCATATCACTTTTGCAGAAATGAAGAGAAAGCTTTCCCTGGGCCATTATGAAATTCCACTAGTGTGGTGCAACATTTTGAAAATCTGTTTTCCTCTAGTCAGGTAAAGACAGCTGACTGTATAGCATAATGGAAGGACAGGAGTGACAGGGAAGATCTATACAAATTGATTACATTTGGTATGGAGAATTAATGTGCTTCATTTACACTGTGTTTAAATGGAGAGTAAGACCAATTTGTCATTTAGATTACTTTGTGATTTAAGAGTGCAAAGAATGGAAATGAGATTTTTAAAAAAAATAGCCTGTAAAATGAAAGCAAGAGAAACATGGCACACTGTAACCTATTGCAGGCTGAACATATTCAGTGAATTTAACTTTTTTTCCAATTGATAAATTATGCATGAGCGGAGTTTGATGTTTTTGTGGATTCTGTTTATGAATGACAATTACTTGCTGGGCATTTTTAATAAAGATGTTTGCTTTCATTTTAGGTTCTAACTGTTTAAGAGCACTGTAAGCAGTTTATAAATTGGCAAAAGAGAAGATGACCTTTTTTGGACAGGAGAATAGTTTTCCTAAGAAAAAATCAGACAGTAGTGACAGCAATTTTGTGCATCCTTTTGCAATCCTGTGGAATTGGTTCCTTTTGGTCCAATTAAGATAACCTAGGAGCTCATGGTATTTCATGCTAGAACCTAATAATCCTCACAGCCAAAAATCAAATCCAGGGATTCACTTGCTCCAACATTTTCCAGCTCTGCTGCTTCTTTCTGACTCAGCTCTCTTTAGCAATAGTGAGATATAGTGATGAGATGTACCTGCTAAACAGGGTAAGAATTTTTCTCTGCATAATCATTATGAGTCCATGTGTGCTTTCTAGTGAAAGGCAAGATTTAACTGCATTTTCAATAATTTCTCACTAAAAATATTTTTGGAATAGGCATTATCTTCCTTGACCATATTTATATGGAGAAAATAATTCCCCTCTTTTATTCAGGAGATCTGTTAAAAATTCAAAAGCATTTCTCTTCTACTGGTGTACTTCCATCCTCAGGAAAATGACAGTATGGGTATTGGGCATCTTCATCTGCATTAATTTAGTGCCTAGAAATTGTATCATAATTGGGGTAAAAATGCCGCAGTGACAAGGCTGTAGCTCCTCCTCATTTTGAGTGAAGTGGCCTCCATTAGTGCTTTAGTTCAGATAAAGAGCTTGCTTTTGAAGCACATCTGATCATCATTACTTTTACCATGGTGTAAACCATGCTGAGGATTGGTCTCAGGGTTCGCCAACTGTGTTCCCTTTGAGTGAAAGTAAACTACAAGGTGTATTCCTGGTCCAACCTAAAATCAGTATCAAATCCAAGCAACCTCCACCAAGATCTGTCTGGGGCAGTTATCGCAGGTTTTAGCACTAGCTGGTTTTTCTCAAGAGATTTCCTAGATTTGCTACATTTTCACTGCAATGCTTGTTAGCATGGATGTGGCTGTACAGTACCCAGCAATATTAAAGAACAATAGAGTTTTTACATCATCACATCATGCCCTTAAGCATTATTGTACGTCACTATCAGTATGCCTGGGCCCCCATCTGCACTTCAATTTTTTAAAGTCACGAGGCATTCCCCTAGGTTGTACATTTGTTTATGAGGGTGAAATTTGACTAAGTGTATTTTTAGGGAAGTATGTAAAAGCTATCTGTGCTATATTATATTATAGCTAAACCCTTTGTCTATATGTAGAAATGGCCAAAAATCCTTGAAAATTTTATCAGGTATTCAGATGCAAATACAGGATGCATGGAAAGAGTTCTGGTGATGCAGAATTCCTGCAAACACTTTTCCACCAGCACTGCTCCTAGTGACAAGATTACTAATGTGACTTGAAGTGGAAATAGGGACATGCTGATTGATTCTTATGTTTAATCACTTTCCTTTGACAGTAGTCATCTATGGAATGATACAGATACTGTCACACATGAGCACTTGCCAGCTGGGTCAGAGTAGAGCACTAAGTCCTGCACAATAAGTGTGTTTTGTACTTCACTACAGAGGCAGCGAGATCAGTCTGTTTTCTTAGTTACTGAAGAGTCAGGTGGACTAGTGAAAGTCAGGCTAGGGAAACTGCTATTTTTTCAATAGGGTTAGAGATTAGTACTTATTCCCTTTAATAAGAGTAAAACTGTTAACTGCACGTGAAGAAAAAGCTACAAATCTGTTGGAATCTACCTGTATCTCTTGGAATAAGCAGCTTAGATGATAATCATCTAGACTTCAATTTTGGTTGCTGTGATTTTGCTGGAATAAATCACTGTTAGGAAAACCTGAAAATTTACCATGTGAACTCCTTGTTTCATACTGATTTTATTTAAGCTTTTAAACTGAGATTATGTAAGAAATGGTTATATGGAAAAAAAAAACAATTTAATTTGATGAGAAGTGAAGGACAGTCATCCAAGATAGCTCTTGCTGGTTTTCAGCATCACTTGAATGTGCTTTAAATTCAATTACATTTTGAACAAACTTCTTTAACTTTCTATTTTAACATTCATTGTTCTCTAAAAAATTTCTAAATTAAAGTATTTGAACTATTCTGTTTCTTTTTGAGGTGTTGTTTTGGTTTGGGGGGAGCGATGTTTTGTAGGGAAAATACAAGAGCTCTGCAACAATTTTTATGTGAATTATAGAAAATCTGTTTTCAGTTTTAGCATTTTTTATTTTTTTCCTGAAAAATATTTTTCTTCATTTTTTGAAGTGTGTGTGAACCTGCTGTTTCAGAACATCCTTTAAAGAATTTTTTTGCATTTATTTCATCTGATATATGCACACTGTTGGCACTAATTTCTCTGTTTGGCACATCTGTGTGCTGAAGGTTGTAGAAACAATTCTATGCTAGAAAAATCTGTGCTGGGTAATTAAAATACTGGCATATAAAGCAAAAACTTAAACATAAGGATGACAGCACTGCTAGAGTGTTATTTCATAAAGACTCACAGTAAGCTTTATTTAAAGAAATATATAATTATATATTTCTTTATATATTATTTCTTATATATATTTATTATTCTTATTCTGTATATATAGTATTTCTTCTATATATTTTATATATATTTATATATTCTTTCTATATTTCTTTATATAATTCTTTTATGTATATAAAATACAATAATTCTGTGATCTCAGTGTATAGGGTTATGTTGGTATGGGTTATGTAGGTATATATTATACACATACACAAAATTTTGTATATCTGAGTTGGAAGATCAACTAATGGATTGCATATCCTGAGTTGTCTGGTGTAGACATGATTTATATAGCAAAAGCTCCTTTGGAGACTTATGCTTATCCTTCCTCTGGAAAAACAAGGTCCTGTTCATAGAGAGGAATCTTTAAAGCACTAAGCTGTCAAACCTTAAAAAAAAAAACCCAACAAAAAAACCCCAAAAAATTATGCAGGCTCAATTTGTGAGTATAAAGGACTTTTAACTAAAAGGTCAAAGAGCTGATTTCCTTCCCCTACATTTCCAGCAAGTCAAAACTACTGGTTTATAATGAAGGCCATTTATCTACTAAAGGACTGGAAAGTTGAGACAAGCTGAGTATGTACAGCCTGTAGGTGTGTATGAGCAGCTGAAACTGCACCTTTAAGCATGATCAGTGTGGTACTACAACTTGTAAATAAATCAGTATAGATTTAGCAAATTATATATTTTTTTCTTTATTGTAGAGAGTCTTTTATGTGTTTTCCATTCAACTATTTTCTGAAGTATGCAAGCAAATTTTACTGTCTGGATAAGTTCAGCCCTGTAAATAGTCAATCTGATGCATAAAAGTTTCAAGCAGTTGTGAACATTTTACAATTGGGAACCAGAATGGAAGTTCTCTGCCTCCTACTTGGTTTAGATATGGTTTCGGTAAGTCTGTGCTTTGTATCCCTACCTCCATTCTGTTTGCACAACAAATTTCTCAAAACCGTTATTTACAACTTATTTTCTGTAATTTGTGATATTTATGATGTACATTATAGATGAATACAGCAAAGGGCAAAGATGCACAAAATTGTGATCAGGCACTAATGGCTGAGGAAGACAGTGCAAGTTATCTGGTCCAAGTCTTTAAAAGATGTTTAAATATTTAGCCAAGAGTCTGTTACCATAGCTGTCAGAAACCCATATATCTTTAGACTATCATTCTGAGTTTAGGTAGCACAAATTTCTTTTCAGCTAATTTATTCTGGTTAAACAGATAATAAAAAGCTAAATTGCACCAAGGAGACCAAAGAGCATTCAAGCTAATGAAAGCCACCCCTTGGTCATTTTCTCTGGACTTTAATTCCTATTGAAGTTCGTTTTAATTCTAGTTGCATATTTCATGGTTATAAAGCTAGAAGAGGCCATTAGATTATTTAGTCTGAGCTTCTGTATAATGTAAATTCTTAGTGTCACCCTTTTATTTATATATTTGGCTTTTAACTTCTGTCTAAGGAAAGCACAAATGGAATATACAATGCATATAGTGTTTTTCTGTGGATGTATTTGGACTAAAGTTTACTTCTTTTAATTTCAAATTTGCAGTGTCACTTTATTGAAGATCCCAGTGGAGTTCTATGCTTGTATTTATAGCTCTGAAAATAAACAATCTTGGCAGTAGTAGAAATAAAGGCTTTTGGGTACATAGCTTAGTTGTCTAATTTCTAAATAGTTTAAATGCTAAGGCTGTAAAATAAATTATGTATAGCTTGAATTTAAATGAACAACGAATACTGCTTTTCCTTTGGGGAACAGCTTTAATTTAAAAAGAAAATAATGTTTTCTATGTAACTCCCAGCTGGGAATGCATTTGTTAGAAAAATAACTATTCAGTGTTTTGAAAATTTAGTTCTGCTTAAGCTTGAGACTCAATAAGAAATCTCCATATGGGCAGTTTCCATTTAAGAACTAAGCTACTGATTCACCTAGCTTGGCTGGATTAGTAAAGACAAGTCTGTAAATTGAGTTCTTGTAAAATGTGTCTCAAAAAATGAGCGTTTGTAAGAAGGAAATAGTGGGTATTTTTCTTCTCCCCTCCATTGCCATGGGGTATGAAATCCTCTACAAGCACCACTGCAGACACTGAAACCTAGCTTTAGTGGACCAGGTTTCCAGAGCTTCATTTATTTGTTGGATTTTTTTGTTCTCTTTATATATCCAGCAAAGCAGCTTTGTTCTGCTTTTATGTTAACATAGATTCATTTTCACATGGCTCTGGGCTACACCATGGAAGAATAGTGAAGCTCCCAGTGTTGATCCATAGATCTTTCATGTAGACATAGGAATTTCCTCCCCCCTCTGCTTGGAGACTTGGCAGCCTCAGAGCTGTGCAGTAGCCAGTCTTTACAGGAGGTCTTTGCCAGGCTGCCTCCTGACAGGAGTTCCTGTGATAGGAAGAAGGTCACCCGTCTTCCCTAACCTGACCAGCAGGGAGACAAACTCATCGCAGGGCTCTCCTACCCCTTTTCTTACCCTAGGAGTGGTGCAGTCACAGTTTTCTGTGTAAAAGGGTGAGTTATTCCTCAGATGTGTTCAGACGCTTCTGCATGTGTCTTGTCTGAGGGAACCATTTGTAAGTGTCTAAGGTCGAAGTTTTATTCGTGTGATACCAGGATCTGTGCTGTTACTGCTGCTTCTCTATTTTCAAAGAACTCAGGCTTCAGGTTTTTTTTTCTTTTTCTCTTCTGTGCTAGTTTGACACTTCAGACACTCATTAGGGCTTGGGTGCTTTGGTGTGTTTTTCTGGGTTGGGAATGGGAGGGAGTTACCTTCGTTGAAATGAACCTCCTTAACTAGAGCTGTTCGGTTAAGCCTTCTGCTTACCATAGAGCTTTCTCTGCCTTCACAGAGATGCTAACCAATAAAGCTCTCATTGGTTTCAATGGATGAATATTTTCCTGATATGATCAGGAGACTGTTTGGAAAGAGAATAAGATCAGGAAGATATTTGGACATGTGTCACAAAAGAAACCCATCAGATTATGATGTTAGAACATTGATCGCTTTATGCAACATGAAAACCACAACATGCAAAGCTCTGTATCCCATCATAAGGTAAAACTGTTCCAGGACCAACCTCTATCTTAGGGTCTGCTAACAGCTGTAGTTTTTGTTTTCCCAGATAGTACAGCTGTCTGCTTCAAAGGGACAGTGAAGAATGAAAAAACAACCATGACTTTTTAACACCTGCCTCATGTGCATGTGTGTATACACTGCACCATATACATGAGTCCAGAGTACTTAAAACTGCTCTCTGATTCTTTTAACTGTGTAACTCCAAAGAGGTCTCCTAGGAACTTTTTGTGCTTCTCATGCTGGATATTTTCAGCTTTGATTAGATTTGTCTACCTTTGAGGATTTGATTGGCATTGCTTACAGACCAAGAGCTATATTCTGCTCTTAGAAAGAGCTCTGGTATTTGTCTTAAAGGTTTTGCCATGCATAAAAGGGAAAATCAGTGTTATTTCTATTGATTCACCTTCAGACCACATTGCAAATTCAAAGAGAAATAACTAAGTGAAGAGAAATTACGAAATGGCAGAAAGGAACAAAGAGTGTGTTCCTGGGCCTCAATCTGAAAGGTCATACACCTGGCATCTTTTGAATGTCAAGTCTGAAGATGAGAAAGCAGTGTAAATAAACCAGTGCCTTTGCATTGCTGGTTGGCAAGTTCCCTCACTCACTCTTGCTGTCCT
This sequence comes from Pachyramphus minor, assembly GCA_013397135.1. NCBI lineage: Eukaryota > Metazoa > Chordata > Aves > Passeriformes > Tyrannidae > Pachyramphus > Pachyramphus minor. The sequence continues at coordinate 363,852 of VYXB01004617.1, forward strand.
TCCTGTCAGGATCTGTCACTGTGAGGGAGATGATGAAAGTCCCCTCATCACACCATGTCGCTGCACAGGGACCCTGCGCTTTGTTCATCAGGCCTGCCTGCACCAGTGGATTAAGAGCTCGGACACGCGCTGTTGTGAACTCTGCAAGTACGACTTCATAATGGAGACCAAGCTCAAACCTCTTCGGAAGGTATGGTGCTTTTGAATTTAATTATTCTCAAATGTCAAATGTCCAGGTGGGCCTTGTAAAGTTACGAGCACACTTAAAGAAACATCTACCTGTCAAAAATGGCTTTGTTTGTGCTGTTGTTAATGAGTCCCAGTGATTTTATTCTTATGTGTAAGTTAGTTGATTTGCAGCAGCACAGGATTTGACTAAAGACTCTGTTTCATCACACATGCAATATAAATGCACAAATAATAGTTTTTTGTTTTAGAATTTTTATCTTCAGTTTTTTGTTATTGGTTCATCTGCCTATTTTTAAGCCTGAAAGAAATCTTATCATGTTTTGCTTCTGCATAACAAAGGTGAGTTCACCCAGTAATTTTTACATTGAGCCCCTAACTTCTGGTTGAGAATGATGCTTTTACCAATGTGGAGACAGCAATTATGGAGTAACACAGTCAATTCAACTGCCTCTGTTGTAACTGTTACACTCACGGGCAAATTAATCACTCGCACGTTAAAATTAGTTAATGGAATCTAAAATACAGGATGACGTTGCATCCTGAATGTCAAATGTATGTTATCTGCAGTCATCTGTTTTCTAGGATAAATCAACATAATGCTACACAGGCTACACGGTACAGGGAAGGTAAAGAGTTTGTTAAACATATGTGGGTTCTGTTTTCTTTGGAATGGATAATTTTTCTTCTAATTTTTATTCTAAAATGCTCTCATCCTGGAGTTTTGTTGCATCTTTGAAGTTTGAGTCGATCTAGAACTGGGCAAGTTTTGATTTAAAATAAATTTCAGTGTGAGACTCCTTGAAAAACATGTAGAAACTATTACTTATGACTAGCATATGCATACACAGTAGTGTTTCTATGGCAAAAGACATTTTGACTTTGTCAGCCTTGCACAGGTAGCAGCAGTTCAGAGAAATGAGAGCTAATGGAATTCCTTCACATTTCCCACCCAGAAAAAATTTCTACTGAGTCCCTGATGATAAAACACTTCTGAAGAGTAAATTGAAGTTGATTTGAAAAACAGAGCTTGTGTTAGGGAAAGAAACAGTTCTCAAATGCCAGGTAGATCTGACCAGGTAGGCTGGAAATCGAAACAGATGTAAATAGACAAAAAGATGGCTAAAAACTTAATTATATTGACTTAGGTTTTAGTAATTGCAGATAAATTTTAACTAATGTGACAGGAAGGAGATAATTGTTTAAAAACCCCTGCCTGTTGCATATCTTTGGGGGATTCTTTCTGTATATATGTTTCTATTTTCAACCCAAATTGCTTAAACCTTTCATCTAACAAGTACTCTCACAGCAGCTACTTTCCTCAAGAGAATACACAGATAACAGTATTTTTAACAAAAGCCTTTTCCTGGCTATGTTAGATAATACAACATCTTTTAAAAAAGGTAAACAAAATTTATAGTTTCCAAGGAGAAAAGGAATGGAAAATGTGCATAATTTGATATCAGAAGTAGGCACTTTAGTTCTGTGTGTTGTCATTACCATCTCCCTCTCCCCGTTTTTTTTTAATTGAAAGAAACTAGTGGACTATTGAGAGACTTAGAGTCATAATGTAATTCCTGCAAGTCTGTAATTTCTTAATTGCATGATTGCCACCTTATTCAGCTTATCATTGGTTCTCAGGTATGTTTTAGATTTCTGACACAGAAAAGATTAGCCTCTTCTTTCAGGCAGGATATTTTTGTTTCTGCTCAAAGCAGTGCTCAAATGTAGTTTATCTGTCTGGCAGTAAATGTGACAACATTCCTCCCTTCAAATGCAGTGCTAACAAATATTTGTCATGTGTAGTATGGACCCACCATCTAATTATAGGCCCTTCCTCATAAGTCACGCCCATTTCAGAAACCAAAACCAAGGTTTCCAAAGATTTTGCAGTTAAAATTACTTATTCTTTGGCATTTATAGCCTTGAACTGTGACACCCTTTGTGTGTTACGTTAAACTAAACATATCATCCCTACTAAGTGTGTACACTATCATCACCATTGTTCAAAGATTGGTGAAACACTAAAGAGTTTATGAGAAGCTGTTTTGTAAACAACTGTAGCAAAGACAAGGCAAGGGAGGAAAGAATGATCGTGTAAGTAGACCTCACTGTTTGCTTTTCAAGACAGCATCTTTTATAAAAATCACTGAAAGTACTTTTTTTGGTCAAAACCTACATATTTTGCAAAAGTGGAAAGTTCCAATGAAACACTGTCAAATTTCTTGGAAGGTTTTACAAAGCCCAGAACCTCAACTATGCAGCATTCCCTGGTAGTTTGTGTTTTCACAAGATTGGCACAAAGGGTGGTTACCAGAGACCAAAGTGCTATGTGACAGGCAGCCCTTAACGGCGAAGCTCTCCACAATCCTGTCTCTTTGATGCAGGATCTGAAAAGCACTACAGACTCTAGGATTTCCAGACCTTGGAAGCTTTGGGTTTTGCAAAGGCTTGACTCTGTACTAGACCTCGAGACCCTTCAGTCTCCACCACTAAGTCTGGACTGGCAGCAGCAAATCAAAATTTCCAAATGTCTGGTATTCTTTGGTCATAATGGCAGGGACATTATGAGCAGTTATGTCTGAAAACAATTCAATTCTTGTCAACTTTGTTGTATGCCGAGTGGAAATGACCAAGTTGACCAAAAATTTATTAATTTTGCTAAAAGCTTTGAGGAATTCTGAAAACAGATTTTGTTTCAATGATTCCTAAACAAAAGACCACAGATTTTGTTTCAAGAGAAGAGTACCTATTCAATTCCATAAGAAAATAATTTGTTAAAAAAATAAAAAGGGAATTATTTCCTCTAAAGTGAAAGTTTCTGACCAGCTTCAGATGATGGCATTTCCATGGCCATTAGACCTGGATTTGAAGTGACATCCTACAAATGGAAAGGTCACATCTCTCAACTGGTTCTGATTTTTTTATTTTTAATCTCTCATCACTCATGATATGAGATTCTAAAGTTTGGTTCTTGACTGTGCATTGTTTCCTGATAGAAAATTTTATCATAATACCTTTCTAACATTCCTACTTCTGGTTTCCTGAAGTGAAAAAATTACAGACCACCCAACCCAATTACAGGTATCTATAATTTTGCTTTTTGTAGTGTCACAAAAGCATGATTTAAATATAAAACAAACTGTTTGATTCAGTAGTGAATGACCATCTTTATTTATGCCTCAGCCTTTCATGAACCCTCAATATTTTATTACAATTTTTTTGTCAAGGTCTAAGGTTTTATAGCAGAATGATGTTGGAATATCACGTCATACAACTGTTAGCACCCATAAGTAACCATGTGGAGCATACTAAGTTAACATAAATTAAAATAATCCCTATTAAATCAGTAGGTTTGTGCCAATGTGCAACAGATATTTAATTAGAGAATCCCTGAAAGCACCAGACATCAAATAAAACTTAGTTTAATAATTTTAGTGAGTCTTTGCATTAAAGTAATCCTATTAAGCATTGATCAACAGGCATTGCAAGCGTTTCATATATGTGAGTAGCTCTAATGACTCGGCTCAATATAAATTTAGAGATTAAATATTAAGCATTGCTTCATGTGTCTGGTTTATTTCTTGTGGTCTCTGTTACATCTGTCTGTGGTTATAAATAATACAGTTGCATTGTGGCTTTACCTCTCAGCATTTGCAATCCATAATGCAGGATTTATAAAGTGACTTTATTGTGGAAGGAATAAGTGGCAAGAAGCTTGACTTCCGTATTGAACTCTCTCAGGTAATAGCTTCACCCAGAGAAAACCACTTCTTCTTTAAAAGGGTGCAATCCTGGTAAATTAGCACCTACATTTCATATCTCTTGAATTTGGTTTGAAGCATAGTAGAAGCAGGAATTGAATGGAAATACTGAGAGTATGAACTGGATTAATGTGTCAAAAGGAGCTTAAAATGCAGAAATGTCTTCAAATGGAGATTTCTCAACAGTGTCTCACTATACTTCAAAATACTTTTCATATTTAAATTCTGCTATCTGTTTGGGATGTCTGGTATCTGATGAGATGTTTTGCTTTGATGCATTATCCCAACAGATTATTCTGTGGTGTTGGAGATGAGTATTTTCTCTCCCAATTTTATTTTTGAAATGATTTACAAATAATGTCTTATTTACGAGGCATAAGCATTAGTGCACATTGCTACCATGTGGTTGCTCTTGGTCACTAAGGAAGACCAAGTCAATTTTTTGTTTAGGGAAGCATTATGTACCAGTTGAGGTTAATTTTTTTTCTGATAGAAAGGGTATCTGAATTTATTCCTTTTAAAAATAGAGGATTGGGAATATTCTTTTAGAACAGAGTGATATGTTTCTGTTCAATTAAACAGAAGCAAATGAAATGCAGATAATTAAAGATAATTGATCTTATTTATTTTGAATGTGTACATGTATATTTTAAATGTTTACTCCTCTTGTATTCTGTATTTGCCTGTATACTGAAAATGTGATACAAGGTCACTCTCTTGAGTTTTACACTCTGTGGAACTTCTTGTGTGTCCAGCTACTGTCATTAGAGAATAACAGAATGCTCTCTGTCTGCTTGATATAATTTATTGTGATAAAATATGCAGGCCAGCTTTAACTCTCATACAAGATTCAAAGATTTAAGTCCCCCTTGGAGGTACATACTTCACAACTGCCCTCAACAGGGTATTTAGGCTCTGAAGAGAAGTTAGGGAACAGGCTGGATTAGTGACTAAATCAGTTTGGGAAAGATTTCAACTGTTTGATATAATGCTGATGTAACTACTAGATCAAAAGCAAATATTTAATAATTTAAAGATACTCTATTTACTACAAGATCATTGGATCAGTAGGAGCTATGTAACCAATTCAAAGGTAGGGTTTGAGCCAACAGACAACTTGTGGGCAATGCCCAGCTGTAAGGTAGAGATTCAGCTCCTTAAAAAAAATGTGAATCGTCTATGGAAGCAACAGAAGAAAATCAGAATGTTGCTTTGATCTCTGATAGATGAAAGGAAAGTCTAAAGTGAATCTCTAAGTCCCAATTCACTCCCAGACTTCATGTATCACTAGGGATACATCACTTCTGCTCCCCCCTTTTGGAGTTATCACTTCATGGGGTGCCTTTTTTTACAAAACAGTCATCACCTGCACTACTCTAGAGTCAGTTGTTAGGTCTTTTACCTAATATGTGAGAGAGACAGATTCAGCTCCCTTCTCTGTGCTCAACACAGTCCTATAGAAAGAATAAATACTGAAAAATATGACTGGAGGAATTAATTCATAATGGGATGCTTTGTGGATAAATCTTTTTATAAAATCTGTTAGCTTCTATGAAAAATTCATGATGGCAAAATATGTTAAGGGTGTTGTTTTATTTTTGGTTCAATGGTAACTTGGTAATTTGTATTTACATTCCTTATTTAAGAGTATGGTGATCACTGCCAAAAGTTATATAGCCTGCAGAGAAATGCTGCTCTGAAATCAAAATCATCATTAGAAACTACTTCTCCTGACAGGGTAGATTGTGCAAGCCAGAAGCGACCTGCAGAGTCGCCCAGGAAAAACAAAACAAAATCAAATACAAACAAACAATCAAACCCCAAACTATGAGCAGTCATTACCATATTGCTTGCTGTTTGATTCTTATTGCCCTGTGCTGTGAATTATGAACCATCTGGCTTTTTCATCTGTTTTCTAATAAGACTTATGATAAGTGATAGCAAATATTGCATAGGTCTGGTGTCATTGACTTGCTGTGGGATTAGTTCCCTTTCAACCCAACTTGGTCAATACTTTGCAATCCTTAATATAGAAGAAGATCCTACATTTCCTTTTGATTTCTGGTGCAGCTACACTAGCTCTGGTGTTATCTTTCTTCCAGTAAACTGTCTCAAAACATCAGTAACCTCAAATAATTTCTTGCAATGTGTAGGGTCAGACAATTCACCAATATTCACAAAGGCACAAAGCTATTACTTTCTCATTGGCTGTCATGTCATTATAGAGAATAACTCTGGGCTCAAGGGAGAATATGTATATTAAAGCTTTTAAAGTAAAAATAATTTTAGAGCATTTATGTCCAATTGTGATGCCTTGGGGATGCAAGGGACTACTTTGTTCAGACAGTTGCATTCTTAATTTTTGAGAGTACTAGAACATTAGTGCTAATTTGTCTGTATACAGAGAGCATGCTGTAGTTTGCAGAATAATTTTGTCTTGCTTTTTGTGCCACAACAAGAATACTGGTTCTTAGCTTTCTCATAGTGGTAGAATTTGTGCTAGTTTGTCATCTCCATATGTCTTTCTCTTTCATTCAAAACACAGCTTTATTCCAGAGCTGTTTCAGTTCCCATGGACTTCTGACAAGAAATTCTTGTGCCTCTTACTTTGAAACCACCATAACATAACCTTAGGCTTGCTAAAAGCCTTCGTACCATGATACTTTGCTGGGACAACCCCAGTGCAGCAAATCCGTCCTGGAGGTAGAAGGAGATGTTTTTACTGTCATTGCTTTGAACTTGCATTCTTTTAAGAAGCAAATGAAAAATCTTACACCAGAAAATTAAATGAAAACTATGTCCTCTTCTAATTAGTTGCTAGTACCCAAATTGGCTACTTCTGCTCATAGCATTTACAGAAGCAAGGGGATTTCAGGAGATTGTTTAGGTCTGAGTATTAGTAGTGTTATCCGCTATTGCACAGAGCCATGAACATGAGCTCTGGGAGGTACAAATCTTCTGTGCTTTCTCAGGCTGAAGTAAACAGTTTGATCTGAGCTGTTTTACAGATGCACCTTGCATCAAAAGATTTAATTTCCATTTTAGATAGAGAGTCCTACCCCATCCTGCAGTTCATTAGCCTCTCATTTTTTAAGAACTAGGGGTTTCCTTTTCATTTTTTTATTTCAGCCCTTTCAGTGTTTGGTTCTACAGCTTGACCTCATCAATAATTATAACCAAGGAGGGACTGGGTAGCTGAAGCATTGAAATTAATTAAGAGAATCTCTTGATACTGGCTTTGCAACTAAAGAAAATGTGAATGGTTTGGTACCCTGGCACACAATGTATAACTAGTAATATGAAATTTAATTTTGTTTAGTGTTTAATTTTGAAGTTAGTAATTTTACCAGCTCTAATGGGAGTGGGCTGCTATTCATGATCTGCTTAATGTATATCATTATGTGTCATGTAACTAACACATACAATTTTACAGGTGATATTTGCCTCAAATTTATTTTGCCTGGGATCTATTGATATGAGAATGATCTGCTCACAGGCTGATTCTTGCTTGTTAGTGGAATGAATGCATGCTAAAAATGGCTTCTCCTTAACACAGTGATGTTCTCTTAAACACAAAAATTCCAGTAATTATGTACAAATGGGATAATTATGAGTTTATTCAGTATATTTTAATTTTTTTTGTTAATTTAATTTTATTCCTGTAGCATTTTATTAAAATTACTTGGAAAAAAAAGAAATTTTTCCCATTAAATTATTCAGATCTTTATTCATCTGCTCCAACTTGTATGTGTCAAAATTGGAACATATGGTATTAGTTGGAGGTTTTCCAGAATTAGTAGCTTCCCTCAGCTCTTTACCAGAGCACTAGGCTGTAGTTTTATGTTAATCACTGTATCTTTCCTCAACACAAATTTCCTCCATTTTATTTTTATTTAGTTGCATCAAAAGAATCTCTCCTGCGGGAAAATTAAAAGACAGAGAAGGTAACTGTAGCTATTCAGCTATGGGAAGTCAGTATTCTTGCTAAAGCCACATTTATAGATACTTAAGAGCATCAACTCCTTTTTTTAATCTTTGTTGCATGCAATTCAGATGTGTGTATACTGTATAGATAGCTGCAAAAATAAGATATGTTTAGATATGTTTAAACAACAATGCATTTAAAAATAACAGGGTTTTGATATACAAACACATCTAAACCAAGCCATATCTTTGTAAGAGTTCAGATGGATTCTAGAAATTTGACATTGAGGAAATTAAGCAGTGTGAGGAATACTGGAGAGAAGGCTACTGAAGTAAAGACTTTCTAACAAAACTGTGATCGTATATTATGACTATGTTTTATCTGCCTAAATTAACAGGTCTTCTGAGAAATTTCACTTCAGCTGGACAGGACTGAAGGACTAAAGGAAGTGGAGAGGTGTGCAAGGTTATGTAATGGAATCTTGGGCTCAAGCATGTTGCTATATCTATCTTGCACTCTAATTTTTCTTCTTTTCCTATTTCTACCATGCTATCCCAGTCTTCATGCTACATCTATCACACTATTTCAGAACAAAATACACTCAAATGTGCAAAGGGAACCCATCTTACTTGGTTTTCAAAGACAGACTCAAGCACAGACTGCTGGGGGATGTTTTTTTATGGCGACTGCAGTGGAGGAAGGACTTGTGACTGCTTTGACCCTGGCACAATCCATCTCAATCCACCCCTGAGCGTGCGTCATGGCTGTTGAATACATACTGCAAAATGCAGCACCTCTCCCTGGTTTGGTTGGAAAGTGAAATCTCAGCATAACTGCCCTTGTAGCAAAATTATGGTCTATGTTTGTGTGGTATGGCAGTTAGATTGATTCTTTTTTTCATGGTTTTCTTTGTGTGTGTGTATAAGTTGTTGTTTGAGAACTGGACCAAGATTTAATGGCATTTGCTAATTAGTGACTAGAGGAAATGTCATGCCTTCAATTAGATGTGTTGCTCTTTCAGAAATATAGAATAGACAGAGGCGGGTGTCAACTAGCTGCAAACAGAATAAAAGTGACAAACTAGATCCTTTTGATAGAATGATGTTAGAAATACTGTAAGGAGAGCTGACAACAGTAGCACCTGTTTCTTTTCCTGACTAACTGTGATAAAAGTTAGTGGAGACATCGATTCTGCCCTGGTTTTCCTTGTTTCTTTATGAGTTGCCCACATGTCACTTATTTTTTGAGTTTTGAGTAATAAAGGCATATGTCTGAAGTAAATCTTTCTCAAGCTCTTTTTCTTAGTACCAGACATTCCCCATAGTTTTGCATTCTGGTGATAGTTCGGTCCTGATCAGTGGTTTAATGTTTTACCTGCAGTTTATCTCTCAAGATTACCTTTTTAGATAAGCTAGCTGAAGCTTACTGTGCTAGAAGATAATGATCTTTTTCTTAAATATCTCACAAGGCAAGCAAAGAAAAAGCAATTTTAAAAGAGATGTTCATGATAGTACTGAAGACTCTATTGAACAAAAAATTGGTTAATTGGTTAATTTTTTTCAGTATTCAAAGAGGATGCTTGGAAAATAAACAGTGTCGGGTACTTCTGCATTTTATAGTGATGTAAAACAATTTCTAGCTGACGGGAGCTAGAAAGAGATGCCCATTATGACATATAGACATATATGCCCATATATGCCCATATATGCCCATATATGCCCATATAGACATTATGCTATAACTATTTGGGGTTTTTTGCATGTCTCTCTGAAGCATCTGGTGTTGGCCTCTGTCCAAGACAGAGCATTGGATGAGAGGGATAGAAGGTTTGGCTATTCCTATATTTCCAAAGCATAGCATTTTTTTGTTGTTGTTTACTCTATATGGGGATGATTAGGATGCAGGTACTGAAGTTCTTTTAGTTGGTAAATGACAAGTGTTCTCAATATTAGTTCATATGCAAAACCAGCTACTTCATTTTAGAAATCAGATTCTTGAATTACTAAATTTTTATACTTTTTTAATTTCTCAACTTCTATTTTACACTTTTAAGGGTGTAAATTAGTAATTGTAATTTTTAGCTGTCATACACAGCTAAAAACTCTATGTTTATGAAGAGCGCATACTGATTATATAACTTAAGTCCTGTGCTTTTAACTGTCACTTAAAAAAAAATAGTGTGCAGTCTTGATTTTTATAATACTGAATAATTAGTTCTTTGCAGATGATGTTTATCAAAGTGAGATTTTTCATTATGTATTTCTTTTATTACTCTAAGTATGCATATTGCACATAAAAGTGAATTAACTGTGTGACTTTAGAAATGCACCCATTTCTGGTTCAGTTTTAAATTTTTAATAGGTATTTTAAATACATCACAGACATTCATTTGAATTCCAGCCAGGTTAGTTTAGTGTCTCCTAGGGAAAGAAATAGTTCTTAGGTAAACTTCGGACAGGTTTGCCAGGGAATGATTGGTACTAGCTCATCCAGTGAGCTAACCAGATCAAGGTAAGGTTGTGCATAGATAGGACCATGTGATGCACCATGTCACATGGGATTTTTAAAATTTATTTTGTTTCCTTGTTCAGTGATAAATGTAGCAGGGTCTAATTATGGCCTTCTCTTCTTGATCCTTACAAGAGTTTCATCTCTCTGGGATGTATCTTTTGACAAAAGGCAATGACAAATATGTTTTCTCTCTTTTCTGTAAACCTGCTCAGTTACTCTTCTCTGAATGTGCTCTGGGATGTGTTTGGGGGAAAGAACGCAGCCAAGGTGTTTTCATAGCCCAAACCCTTCTCTTGTCAGCCGTGAGACCTGGCACATTCTGTTGGACTGTCTGAGGGGCACTTCTCATCTTGTAACAGGATGTGGTAAGGTGTGCCTTGACCTTCCTTAAAATTTTTATGTGTGCTGTACCCACATGTTGTTTAAATGACAGTGGCCCAGAATGCTTTTATTCAAGTAACACAGTTTGAATTCTCATCTCTTAGGATACTTCAAATCCGCACAAAGCTATTTAATTCTCCCAACATGTGCGAAACCCTGTTGTGCTTTATTACTACTGTTTCTTCCTCTTCTACCCACTTCACAAATTCCATTCCCACAAACTACCATGGCAGCTGCTTTCCCCCAGCTGGTAGGTTGATAGCAATGAACAGCTTACTGTGGAGCCCGAGCCCATTAATACTGCCACAAGTGACCAGAAAACACCCTCCCCAAGATAAATAACTCTGGGCTATATGTTCAGACTATTGACATATTTTCACTGCTCAGTTCACTTAAGTATACACTGCTCCAGTTCTTTTTCAAAAGTGCTACCTAGATTCTTTGAGTCTGGTTTCAGCTAAGAAAGATCTTTTTGTGCGTGATTTTACTCTGTGTGCAGAAGGCAGTTTCTACAACAGTCTCTGGTTAATAATTTTAGCCTTTATTTTGCAGGAGTAATTACTTCAAGATAAAGGTTGGCTCAAAGTATTTCTTTAGACTGTTGAAAGAATTCAGAAAACGTTGCATGATTACTTTAGCTCTAGGTAAGAGCAGAAGGAAGTCCTTCCAGCTGTGGGTGCTTGTCAGTTTTTTGCTAAATGATGAATAAGGAGAAAAATGTCAAAACAGGAAAAATATTTAATATTAGCAATGTCATACTCATGCCAGATTCCCCTGTCAGACTCCTTACATGCAATTTTTAAAAACAGGGTTTCTGAAAATACCCAGGAGTTAAAAGTCCAACCATGCATGTTGCAAAGCAGCCCATTAACTTCACCTTCAATATTTGGCATCATCAGTGACGAGCCCCTGCAGGAGAGAGAGACCTTCAGTTGTAGAGGTGTGAATCTGCAAACCTGCAGTGGTTCTGCAGTTGCTTCATGAAATCTCGTCTAGACAAAAATCTTTGGCCAGTGTGACAGAAGATAATCAGCAGCAGGAGGCAACACATGGACACGAAGTGGTGTATGGGGACAGGCAGGCAGTAAATCTGCAATGTGGAAGTCGGGAAAAGAAACCCAAGCAGCAGAGTTTGCAGAGTGCCATTGTGAGGTGTGGGAACAGCTTTTGTGTGAGCAGTGTGAAGCTTTTATGTGAGCAGTGTGAAACTTTCGGTTCTGCATTGGGCCATCATGAAACCACTTTGCAGAAAGCTTAATGTATGGAAGGGAATTAAAATTGCAAATTTGTTTCTGTTAAGAGAGGCTGTGTTGGGATCTAGGATATAAAGCAGCATACCCATACTCATAGGCAATGTTTTCAAAAGATACTAAAAAATATCCATATTTATTTGTTGCATATTGGTTAATCAAGCTTTTATTAGAAGTAACATGGAAGGAGGCAAATTTTTGTCCTTTAAAATAAATATCAGGGATTTTCTCAAACTATGTTACAGGAAAGGGAAGTGGCTGGCTACATATGGTTTAGAAGTTCCCTGTATGTGGGTTTTTTTCTTTTTTTTTTTTTTTTTATTTCCCCAGAAGACTCATGACTACATTTTGTAATTACAAGAGTGGGTTATGAAATCAGTTACTGTTCTCTTGAAGTTTCTGAGTGAGGTGATCTTTAATAAGAATCTTTAAGAAACAAAAGAAAAAAACCACCCCAAGGTAGAAACCAAGAACAAAGTGCAGTTTTACAGCTGCCACTTTCAAGATTATTCCAAATTTCTTAGGCAGTAAAGCATAGGAATTCAGACTGAGGTGCACATCGTGTTTTAGAAGTAGCTGTAAGTAGTAGCTGGGGTGGGAGGATTGTTTCTGATCATATTTACAATCCATCTTCTTTCCTTTGGCAGTTCATTCTGGCTTCTTGGTAGGAACCTCTGAGGCAGGCATACAGTGTGCTACCACCCTCCAGTGGTTTGCGAGCACAGCGCAAGTGTCATGTTCGGAAAGCTTACTCGGAAAAATAAAAGGGGGCTGGGGATATTCCAAGCTTTCTGCTGGGGATACATATTGTTACACTTTGGATTTGTTTGGTGACTTGTGGAAAAAGTGTTTTGATTGTTGTTAGATGGTACAAAGTGTTTTAGCACACCTGTTCTGTGAAGCCTAATGATATTCATGCGATTGCTTGCATTTGCAGGACCTTAAACCATCTGCATCTATGATGATTTCCAGTCTGTGTTTGTATTGCAGCCAGGATTAACACATCTTTGGATGGTGACAATTGGATGTACAGTAGTGAAGGGGTGCTTCATAGGGCGTTGTGCAAAAACTACAATTTGTCTATCAGTTTTGTGACTCAGTAATTTGCAAATCATTATAAATGTCTCCGCTGGCTGTTAGTCTTCCATTTCTTTATCTCCTTACAGTTTCTAGAGCACCTTAGGAGCATTAACATATAAGTTTCCAAAAAAAATTTTGCATCTGTGTACTTACTTTTCTGTTATTTTTCTGTTCTTGGTGCCATCTGATATTCTTTGCATGACATGTTACAGTGTTATCAACCTGATGGTTGTATTTTTTCCTAGATCACTGATGAAGATAACAAAACATGATGCAATTTATTTTTACCTTACTATGATGAACGTGGAAAGCCATGAGAACTGCATAAGCTTCTAAACACAGCAGGGACAAATTTATCAGGGGTTAAGGAGGCATTAAAACCCTGTGTGACATGAAAGGTAGCACCTGCCAAACTTCCCCATGCAACTTCAGGCTGTTTTAAGTCCTGGGCTGTAAAAATTTTCAATGTGAGGCTATTAAAATAATCCTAAAATACTGAATTGCACTTTTCTGCTCCAAGACAACATAAATTGCTGGATCATTAATTACATCACTCAGTTAGTGGAGAGTGACAGCAGTCACACAGTACTCTCTGTTCAGCCAATCTAAAATATGTGAGTAGGACAGGAAAGTCATGTCAGCTACCACTGGGATCACCAGGAGTACAACACAAAGTTTAATTGAATTTCCCCTTCTGAATTCAGCTCATCATGACAGTAGTTGAGAGAACTGGGACTGCAGCTAGGGCAGGACAAAACAGAATCACAGCTATGGGACACTCTAAGAGCTGTTAAATGCTCCTGTATGAGACAGTCTCTCCTTGGACCTTTTTCCTTTCCTGTATCCCAGACTGAGAGTACAAGGTAGTCCGCAGCGTCTTCTGAGTTCAGGAGAGACACACAAAAAATCATCAGAGGTCCCTTCCAATTCAAAATATCGTATTATTCATTAAATTTTGGCAAGGGCTAAGCAAGGTTCTAGAGACTGTGTTTTGAGGCAACAGCTCAGGCACATGCAAGATTTAACTGCCATTAAAAACTGAAATTTGTTTGTTCTGGTATGTCCTGCTCCAGTGGCACGAAGAAGTATTTCTGAGAGTTATTCCTCGTGGTGAGATGGCATTGACTCCCCTCAGCTTTACTGTAGTTGTACTGCATTAAAACGTGACCTGACAGCAAGAAGTGTTCTGAATAAAATGGTCATATTAGTTCAGGTGAAAGGTTAACCATGTAGCCTAGATGCCATCAACTCTAGCTGTAAAGAGTTCAGGGAAATTTGGTTTTTTTCCCAGAAACAACATTTAAAAACAATGAAAACAGATGACAAAACCCCAAAACAATACAAAAATCTAAACAAGGAAAATAAAGGCAAACTCGTGCCTTCAAAGTACATGTATGCCACGTCAGTGCTCTGCAGTGGTCAGGGTTTCTGTCCCAGCCTTAAGCTGCTAAGGCTGGGCAGTGATCCAAGCACAGCTCTGTCTGGTGTTCCCAGGGCCGCAGGGAGGTGGCACTCGTGTCTCGTGCTTTCTACTGGTTCCCTTCCTCAGATGCCAGCGTCCGATTCGGAGATTATTCATTGGAATTCGGGCTTTTTGCTTTTAAATGCCATATTCTTTCATCTGTTTTCAGAGGCAAATGTTTTAGTGGAGAAGGGTTTTGTTTTGAAGAAGTGCTAAAAAAAAATTGTCCTCACAAGCAAGATTAGAAAAAAATGCCTCAAGAGTTGTACTGTTCAAATGCAGGGAATAGCCTATTTCATCTTAAAATAGCCTTAACCTAAGCTAAGATTTAATACCATAATTCAGAAACATATGCCTGGAAGATCCTCCTTGCGCTACTGAGGCTATTTGAGTGCTATGATGTACGATCATTTCCATGTAATCATCTTTTCAAGTTTATTGAATTTAATCCTCCATGCAGTTGCATTTCCTGTGCTTTTGTTTTATGGAAAGACTGCTACATAACTGTGTTCCTCAAATTTTAATAAGGACTACAAACTAATGTTTGGGCTTTTTCTTCTCTCATCACCAGAAGCGAAAATTTAAAATAAATATTTATCTTTTTATGTGTTTATTAACATGTTATGGTTGTAGTGCAATGAAATTACTTTAGATATCATTCACAAGCAGACAGAAATAGAACTCTTCTGTCCTCTGAATCTGTGAAAATGATGGTGAATTTTAAAGTGTCAATGCACATAACCCTGTAATGTGTATTACCAAAATAAAAGGACCTATTTATGTTATTACTGCTTGGGTTTTTGGTAGAAAGAGCCAGAATGGTCTAATCATTTTACTGCAAAATCTTACAGGTCTGATATTTTAACTCCTTTTTATTTTATTATTTCAGTGGGAGAAACTACAGATGACAACAAGTGAGAGGAGGAAAATAGTGTGTTCAGTCACATTCCACGTAATTGCAATTACCTGTGTTGTTTGGTCATTGTATGTTTTAATTGACAGAACCGCTGAAGAAATTAAACAAGGCAATGATAATGGTAAGTATCTTTTACCTTCTTTGGTGTTGTTGATAATGCAGTGGCTGGCTTTGAAAGGCAGCAATGTAACCAGTCACACTCTATTCTTAAATAACAGCTCACAGACAAACGGCTACATCAAATGCTTTAATGCAGAAGTTCTGAATGCATCAGCATTAAAAGCTTATGTTATGCCCCTGCAGAGAGAACTCTACTTTGTGTAATCATTAGCCTGCTGGTTCTTGCTAGGTTAATCTCCTATTATGTAGGTATTTCTAAAGCTCAGGCAAAGAGATGAGTCAAGTTCAAACATCTCAGTGCAAGTTCAGGTCATTAAAAGCGATTTATTTATATTACTTACTTGAACCTTGATAGCAAGAAAAACATGACAGAGCCTTTTCATTAACAAGCTTCCTAATACGAACTTCCAAGAGACTGCGTTCCAGTTGTGTTAGTCCTTCACGTGGAACTTAAGTGGCATGGAAAGCCATTTCTGCATCCTTTCAAATAGAATTTCAGTGTGAATGTCCATGTTCCAGTTGTGTGCATTGTGAGGATACTTAAACACTGGAACAGAGAGGTCGTGGAGTCTCCATCTGTGTTGATTCTGAAAACCCAACTGGACACATGTAACAAAATGCATGTTTAATGTAAGTAGGTTTCTTTCTGGGCCATACTTAGCATATGTGGAAAATATATTATAAACTGAACTACTGTTTTCCATTTCAAGTCTAAGTCTGTTTGGTCTTAAATTTAGTCTTAAATGTGATCATGATAACAAAAAGCTTTTCAGTTTTGATCTGAACTGATTTTAAGCACAGTAGGGGAACAAAGGTCTCTAGCTTTGTTCTATATTCTGAAGTTAACATGGAAAACAAAACAGGTGGAGCTTTGTGCCTTGCTAGTTAGATAAATATTTGATGATACTCTTGATGGTTGCCTTTATTGCGTATGAGAGGAAAACAAGCAACAAGGCTCAATAAGTCTCAGATGAATATATACTACGAAGTCTTGCTTTGCATTCTTTTGAAATGGGTAACCCTGTTTTTTATCTCAAAAAACCTGGCCCTGAGGACAGTACTAGGAATGGCTTTGAACTTTTATTTACGAGTACATCACCCTACTTATTACAAGGGGGAGTCTATTTCTGTGGATTAGCTGAATTTTCATAACAAAAGAGCTAATGTGAATTTTTGTTGTTACGCACAATGCCAAAGAACCACATTAATTACTCTTGGTAGGCTCAAAAAGTATTTATGATTTGTATAGAATTCACTGTTTGCCAAATGTAATGGCTGATTTCTTACACTAAAAATGGACAAAGAGATGCCTTGGAGCTACTTACAATGTGCAAAAATAAGTGTTTGCAAAGAGAACTCTCTTGCCCCAAAATTTGCTTGTCACAGGGTAGTACTTTTACAAAAGCAAACGTATTTGGGGGGAGAAGGAAGAGACATGTAAGTAGTTTGCCTTCTTTTCCATTTTCTGTCTTTAAATGGGAATTGCTGGGAAAGAGATAGTGAAGACTGGAGAAAAACCACTTTATAAACAGACTTTAAGGAGAAGAAAAACCAAAAGCCCAGAATAATACTAGTAGTGCTTGTTAATATTCTCTGAATTTAAAAATCCTGTTTTAAATGAGTATCTCAAACTATTTGAAGGCTTGGGTTTGGGGTTTTTTTCTCCTTATGGAAGTATATAATGAAAATCTCTTAATTGCTGTATTGAGCATTATGCTTACTTTGTAAGAGTGGCCTTGCATTTCCAATTTGACCAAATTGTGAAATCAGAAGTGGGAGGCAGTTTCCTGGCTGGCCTGGAAATAGGAAGCCCCTTCCATTTTCTACTGGAGCCATAACTGCCCCAATAGTGTGTACATACCTGGGGATTCTTAGCAAGTGGCTTCAATATATTTGATTGAAATTCAGCGCTTGATATTCAATGTGTAGCAGTGATAATAAACATAAACTTTCTATTTTACAGGTGTCCTTGAATGGCCGTTTTGGACAAAACTCGTTGTAGTGGCCATTGGATTCACGGGGGGCCTGGTCTTCATGTATGTGCAGTGTAAGGTTTATGTGCAGCTGTGGCGCAGGTTGAAAGCCTACAACAGAGTGATCTTTGTTCAGAACTGCCCAGACACCATCAAAAAACTGGAGGAGAAAAATTCTTCATGCACTCAGAGCTCAGACATCAAGGATGCAGTCGTGGTGCCAGTAGCACAGACAGGTACAAACTCTCAGCCAGCAGCGGAAGGAACAACATCTGAGGTCATGCCAGTTTGACAGAGACAGCATTGTTTCTTCTTTGCAGAGTAAGATGTAGTGTTTTCTGCACTACAAACGCTACAAGAAAGTAGAAATGACTTTGCATTTTTTCAGTTAAAAAAAAACCCAACAAAAACAAACAAACAAAAAAACCCATACGAAAACCAAAACCCTACGAGGAAAATGGATCCAGCAAAGCAACTTGTTACTGTATGGAATGTGACCGTTCGTGAAGTAGTTTCGCAACTAGTCGGCAAGTGTAGTGAAAGTGGAAGTGTAGAAAGTGCAATAGAGAACAGGTTTAACAGACAATGCCAAACCAATGTGACAAGAGCACTTTTTTTTTTTTTTTTTTTTTTTAACTGGTTCTTATAGGAAAGTAGAAACAGACCTGATATAATCACTTTGTTTACAGAGAACCAAAACCTTTCATCTGTTTACTACTAAAAGTTGTATTTGCTATTTACCTTTTTAAATGTATGCTTCAAAGAGTACCAATCCAATCATATGCATTAACAAATCCAAGTATAGAGAGCTCTATCACAGCACTCACTCTCTAAGCATCATCCGGTAACACACATTCATGTGACTGTAGCGGAGCCTGAGTGCTTGGGCAGCTGTGTCAGCTAAGGATATTTTAACTGTGCCTGTATTTTTGAAAAGTAAGCAATTCCAGCCAGTATAAACTCATGTCTTCAGAAGCTTACAGGTATATTTTTAAATACAGCTGTCAGCAACATAAGTACAGGAAGGAGATAATATGTAGATATGCATTTAAAAGAGCAGCTCTGCTGTTTATTTTACTAATAAGAGTGAATTAGACGTAAATTCGATATGCAAAGTATTGAGGCAGAATTGTAAATGAAAAAAAAGTAGTTTACTGCACAATCACACAAAAGTAAATTGACTATTATCAAAGGTCTGAAAAAGGATGACACACAGTGAAGATGGAAGCCATTTTTGGTTTTATTTTTTAAGATTCACGATACAGATAGGTAGATGTAAGAGAACATACCTACCTACATATCTTAAGAAAACGTTAGTTTTTATTTCCTTTTTCTGAAAAGATAGTTTTTATCTTCTTGGCTGAAAAAACAAATCAATGGTTTCCTTCTGTACAGGTAAACTTGAGGTGTTAGAGATTCAACAGTTCAGTTGTTAACTTCGTTTTTTGAGCATTGTCATATAAAAATGAAGTGTTAATAGCATTAAAAGGTGCAATAGATAAATGAATGTAGATATAACACTCTGTCCAACAGGGTGAATTATATATAAAGAACCAATTTTGTGATTTGCTTTGCATACCTGTGGTGTTTACCATCAGGACACAATTGCAAGTATTGACTTGGAGTAGTTATGTACTGGTGTGGACAAGTGTGGGGCCTGAACATAATGTGTATTTTAAAAAAACGTTAAAAGTTTTGGAGTTTTTTAATATTGTATTTAGGTAAAGAAGGAAAAGCAAATGCATAGATAAAGAACCATAGTAAAGAGGATAGGAAAGCACAGGTTCTTTCAAAGGGGGGGTATCTGCCACAATTACAAGTAAACTAGAGTTCTACAGAAGGCTTGAAGTTTCTAATGGTAAATTTTCTCTTTGTACACTCAAGTATTTACAATGAAGAAGCAGAATCATCCCATTCGTGCAAATATCCAGGATCTCGAGCCTAAGATGTACTGGAGTTTTTATACTAGGTATTCCTTTGTGAACGTTTACTGGCTTAAGGCTCAGGGAATACTGGAAGTAGCAGTATTAGCAAGATATGAATCTTTAATCAGATCGTTATGTTCTTTTGTATTGCAATTGCTCATGTAATTTGGCTGTAACTCAGTGATTGTCATCTGGCTAGACAGGACACAAAATCTTGGTGCTTGAATGGATCCTAAACAGATGTCAGTATTTGCTGTAAATTACTCCAGGTGAGTTGGATTAATGTTTTTTTATGTAATGGCACACACTTTTTATATAAAATAACTTCCCAATTATACAACTGCAGATCACAATTGTAGTAGTTTCTCCTTTGACATGAAACCAAACCATTTCTCCATTTAAAATTGTGGAGGAGACTTCAGAAGGTCTCCAGAGAATGACAACAGTACTAACAAATGCCTCATAACTGCACATGTTTAAAGACAGTCTGCAATGGCATGGTTTTCAAAAAGTGTAAAAGCTACTTGCTAAAAGGTAAATCTCATGATATCTGAAGTGAGACACTTAGAATTGCTAACTCCATTTGAATGTGTGCAAGGATGTTTACAATAAACCTGATGAATCATAGCAAAATTTACTGACGAGGAACATTATTATGAAGGATAAGAGCTTTCTGAAATAATAATAGTTTCTTACAAAGAAACAGTAACCCTGCTCCTCTAGGCAGCTTGTTCTTTGACCTGCTGTAGCATCATGACCCCATTGAAAGTACTTTATCCCTATTTTGTCAGTTTAAGGGAGACTAATTCACATTAGGGTTTTTTACTTGGGCAAGTATAAAATTTAACTCAAAGAAGAAAATACCTGAGGCTTCCAAAAGCAGAATGGTAGCATCCAACAAAATTATTGTACATTTCTAAAAATATACTGAAGAATCAGCAACAGAACAAACAATGTGCAAAATTTTATACTAATGCCGTCCCCTTCAAAACACTGTTTTGGCATTTAACCATATCTGCAACTAAGTTTACAGTTAAATAAATAAAAGAGTGGAAGGAGACTTGAGTTGAAATTCCTCCTCTCCCTTTGAAATATTTAATATGGACAGCAGGAAAAGAGCAAAATAGGACACTGAGCCGAGATGGACAATGAGCGAATTCATCAGCAAGAGAGATTTCAGCAGGCTTGAAGTAGTCTTTAACCTTTTAAAGTATTACAGTATTAGCTCGTTCATCCCCTTCTTTTCTTATGTGCACTGCACATTCTAGAGCTTTCAGAGATTTCATGCAGGATTGGATTTTGTTTCTGAAGCAGGGTACAACCTCTTCAAGAGGGCAAGGAGCTATTCATACCACCATGCCTTGGATTCAGATCTTCATTAATAAGGAAAGTGCACAAATACAGACACTAGACAGATGCTTATGAATCAGTAGTTTTTCATTCCCACACAAAGTACAGTTTTCTGTACTAATTTATTAACCATGGAATTCTAGCCAAAAAAACCCGAAAAACCCAAACAAACAAACAAACAAAAAAGTATACTGAATATTTTAAAATCCAGAATAAGACTTTTTAATGAAGATGCCATTTCAAATAAAGAACCATATCAAACTGCTTGTGTAGCCACAGTACATCTCAGGTAAATAAGCTGACAGTGGAATCTGGCCTGGCTAAACCCACAAGGGCAGAACCTTGCTCTGAGCTGCCATTACCAAGTATAGCTTAATCTGCATTCTTGTTTAAATGAAGTTTTAATGAAGGTAGACAGAAATAATCTGGTGTCAGGTCATATCAGGAAGTTTAAACAAGATACTCCTAACCTGTGAACATGCACATTTCTGTTCCGAACCTACAAGCATTAAAAGTTTATTTCAAACTGGCATAAACATACCACTTTTAACTATCATTAGCATTACAAAAGATTCTCAACTAGTACAACTGTGCCATTCACACACTGTTCTAGCTGAAGGCAGTGTTTATTTTTGTTGTGTAGAAAAAACAGTAATTCTCCATCACCAGAGCAGTTTATAATTTCTAATAATGCAATGAAACTCTATGATGAAAATATTTTACTCTGTATAATATTTGGAACTACAAGTTTGTGTTACTTAACTCCCTCTCTTTTGCAAACGAAAAAGTGTATGTTTTTGTGGGTGAATGTGTACTGAAAGACAGAAGGCAAGGGAAACAAAAGTAATGTATCTGCTTATTGTTGTGAAAAAAATGTATTTGTATTAAACAAATGACTCATATTACTGTAGTATTCTATACTTGTCACTTTGTTATATAAAGCATCACATGCTGAGCATGAATTGGCAAGACCACACTCTTGCAAGAAAGGTGAACAATATACTCAGCTGCATACTTTATACTGATAAACCTTGCTAGCTACCAGGGGCTGGTTTTGGGTACCACAGCTTGCAGAGCTGTGGTACAGCAAAATACCTCGTGGTACAAAAACACTTGAACATTTCTATGTTGCTTAACTTGCAGGCATAAACTCTATGAACTCCCAGAAAGCAAACTGTTTTACATTCATAGCATAATGGACAACTAGTACGGGGTTTCAACTTCAGGAGGGTAACAGGAAGACAGCTTCCTAAGGAAAGCACTGCTTTGGAATTAACTGTTTGTTATAGTGATTTTAAAATGTCCAACGCTAGTGATTTTAAAATGTCCAACCTTTAAAGATGGGCTGGACAGTTCAAGTGCTTGGAAGCTAGTCCCACCTCAGATTGTCAGAATGGTAAGATTTTCTCCTTTTCCAAAAACCTTAAAGATTTTTTTTTTCCCAATGAAAGAAATATTTCATGTTTGCAGTATAAAAAAGCCTGTGTACTTTGTCAGGTGTTATACCAAAGTAAGTATCCTACCCTGAAAAATACAGAAGTGTTCTAACAGTTTACATTCCCTGCATCTAAGGCCAACTGCTTGTTCATTTTGTTAAAGCTGCCCTAACTAGCTCACTGTGTAAATAATT
This sequence comes from Pachyramphus minor, assembly GCA_013397135.1. Lineage (NCBI taxonomy): Eukaryota > Metazoa > Chordata > Aves > Passeriformes > Tyrannidae > Pachyramphus > Pachyramphus minor. The sequence goes on from VYXB01004617.1 coordinate 386,325, forward strand.
CACAAATCCCTACAAGATATAATACAGAAGAAATAGCATAACCAAAGAAATTGTAGTAATAAAGATATATTAATTTCCATTTATTAGAATATGGAAAAGTAGAGCCAAATTTGGTTTCAGAAGTAAGAAAACACATTTCTGTTTAGTTTGATGTCTGTAAACACATAAGCAAGGAAACATCCTCTGTGGTATTTACTCACACCAAACCACCTTCCCCTGCCTCCAATGAACCCCACCCCCAGGACAGTGTTTTCGGTTTCTTTTTGGTTTTCTGTTTTGTTGTTTTTTGTTTTTTTGTTTTTTTCTTTTTAGTTGACATTTGCTTTGTCTACCCCACAAAAAAAATCGTATTTCTACTTGAATTAATTAATTCAACTGGAATTAATTCAGCTGGTTCTTTCCAGCTGAGACCATCAACAGAGTATGTTCCAGAACTGGAGGACAACAACTCAGCTGCTACTGAAGGTTTGAATGTAATTCAGCCAGTTCCTTAAAGTCTTACCTTTCCAAGGCTCATTGGAGTAAAAGTATATCTTAGGAAGAACATTACAGAGTACAGGGCAATGAATTGGAAAGTACATTAAAAAATCCCAAAGTTTTATATAAAAAGTGGCTGTACATGTAAAAATACTACTCTTTTGTTTGAAATGTATACTTAATATGAGCCCTAATAATTTAAGAAACATGAATTTTAACTACTACAATTTTGCAGTTAAAAACAAACAAAAAAACCCCACAGGGACATACTGTGAAGCAGTATCTGACAAGTCAGAATGAAAAAAAAAATCTTCCCTAAAATTAATCTCTTACCAGAAAAAGGACCTACAAGTTACAGAGAATTATACAGAGGATTTAATAGTAACACCTGTAATTCTTAGCTACAAATGAACAGTATTCCCTACAGCAAGCTTGTAAGAACAGAGAACATCACATAAATATTTCCCATTCCCACTGTTACCAGCATCTGCTTTCTAGATTTTAAAATAAGAGAATAACAATTCAGAACTCCTGAGAGCATTCATCTTTTTCCCACCGTAGGGAAGAAATTCATCAACATACAAAACCTTAAGAGCTGACTTAAAAGCACAGGCATAACTGAATTATGAAACTGATCATCTACCTCATCTCAGTAGCATAGAATCAGCTACAAACTCTCTCTAGATCCCCTCCACTCCAGGCCTCTCAGGACAATAAACTTTCAGCACAAAAATTAAAATTAAATAAATAAATATTTTTTATTGTTGTTGTTGCCACTGCTACATTAGTATTCTGCAGCAACTTGTCTGGTAAATTGGTCTTCCACACCATCAGTTTACATCTAGGTTATTTTCAATTCAATTATGAATACCTGGCAGCTATATATGATTTTTTCTGGTAATTCAATGGAAAAAATTCACATGTAGAAACTGTTCTTTTTTCATTACTTGTGCAGTAGGTCAACAAGACAGTTTAAAACCCAGCTAAACAAACAGTGAATATAGATTTCAAGGGGGAAAATCCAGTAATTCAACTCCAAACTGTAAACATGTATAGAATCATAGAATCAATCGGGTTGGAAAAGACCTCTGAGATCATCAACACCACCGCAGTTGCTAGACCACGGCACTAAGTGCCACATCCAGTCTCATCTTAAAAACCTCCAGGGACAGTGAATCCACCACCTCCCTGGGCAGCCCATTCCAGTGTCTGATCACTCTCTCTGTAAAAAATTTCTTCCATATCCAACCTAAACCTCGCTAGCACAGCTTAAGACTGTACCCTGTTGTCCTACTGCTGGTTGCCTGGGAGAAGAACCCGATGCCCACCTGGCTACAACCTCCTTTCATGTAGTTTTAGAGACTGATGAGGTCTCCCCTGAGCCTCTTCTTCTCTAGGCTAAACAGCCCCAGAACCCTCAGCCTCTCCTCATAGGACTTGTGCTATTTACTTGTAGTCTGAAAGACAAATGTTAAAAAAGAGATAATTTCAAATACTTGACTACATTACCACACAAGTAATAATTTCTTTTTGTAATGTCTTATTACTGGATTGTTTCAAGGAATATAGAACATCTCATTCTTCATAACTTTGCATGACAATCTTTTTGAAGCATTCACCAGGATGTCAGCCTAATATACTGTAATTGCTATGACACCTTCTAGTTACCTTACTGCTTATTTTCCTTCTGTATTTACACTCTGTCACGGGAAAGTGACTTTTTCTGCAATGTTTTTACTTGCAATTTCAAAGTACATCAGACTTTCTATACAAGCAAAAATTTAAGATGAACTTCTGAAAGGAAAAATCTGTCAAAGCACTGAACAAACCACACACACCATTTTAGTTCAAACTAATTACCTTGGCTCAGCTTCCACCAGTTTAACACCTCAGGTTTTACAAGTCAAACAAGATAAATTCCACAACATAGCTCAAGTTATACAAAATAGCAAAGGCCTGCCCTGAACTTCAGCACACTTACTCCTAAAACACAAACACAAAGCAATGATGTGACAGCCTGGAGATATGGCTGGTGTCAGAGGACAAGATCTCTATCCAGGTTTAAGACTTGCAGTCCATCTGAATATGCATTAGATCACATTCTTCAGGTCTGTTAAATTTATTCATGTTTCTTCTTGAATTTAAGGAGGACAATGGTTAATTCTATATAACCGAAACAGACTGGTTTCCTAAAACTTGAAAGGATAGCACAAGCCCATTTTGTAAAGAGGAAAAAACTTAATACACATGTTAACAGACTTAACACTCATCAGTAACTCTTGCTGCACAGCTATGGAAATACACACCTGGATTAATATCTGTAAATGAAATCTAGGAAAACCATATAACTATTTACCATGACAAAAACTTGATTGTTTAGCACACAGAAGTGTATTAGGGATCACGTACTAGAAAGATGATCCATCAGGAATAATTATTTCCACATAACTAACAGGTATCTGAGCTATGATTACTACTGTGTGTACAAACAGTACAACTAAACTGTGACTTCTGTGCCTAATCCAGTACACACTGAGATGTCCTGCTGTGAAATTACAGTTTTGCACTTGCCCTTTTTTCCTCTTTCGTTATTCATCTTACAGTGTGACAATCTCCCAGCAACTTCCCTGAAAGACACATTTAAAGGCATCAAAAAAGTTGCTTCATAAAGCAAGCCTGCTATTTAAAAGACCTGAGCAACTTAATTTTAAAATGCACACCTTAACAGAGAGGTTAGAAAACAAATATGGACAAAAAATATATTTAAAAACAGACTGTAGGGACTTAATTGGCTTTTGAACTGAATTCTGTAACACATTGTAATTCTCTCAAATTCTCTTTGCAAAACATAAAATACTCAGTATCTTATTGAAGCATTTCCAGCTATGTTCCTGACACAGATTCTCAGAGAAGGTACAAGAGAAGAGTTTCTCATGTTCGAACAGATTATTGCAATTACTGGGAAAAAGTAAGGATTTCTGACCACAAAGTATTCTAGTCTGACTCTAGACTGTTCCTATAACCCGGGAAGAAGCACTCAGCCAGTCGGGATTTTAAGATTTTAAGTATTTATTTATATTCAAAAATTTTAACCAATAATATATAGCTTTACCCAGTAATACACTGTTTACTCTTTACCAAAGGTACACAGGGAGATGATAAAAAAAGTAACTAGCAAAGACTTTAAAAATATATTTAAATTTTACTTTTGTTTCCAGTGATAATTAAAATAGGTTTCTTATAATTAATTCCCTTCACTGTTTCAGCTCTCGAAACAGCTGGTGCTCATTAGGGCCACTTCTTCTTCTTTAATCACTAGGGGTACCTCTTCTCCTTTATTCAAGTCTTCTTTTGCTTTCACATCTGCCACCTCAGAGTGACTGCAAGCAGCATCCCTAGCTGAGAGCTTTTTCATTTTGATGTTTGGCAGTTTCCTCAGATCACCATCCCATTCCCTTAGAAGGTAAAAAAAAAGGTAATGAAAATCAATTACTAACAGAAAGGAAGGAATGGTAGAGTTAATTCACCTTTCCTCAGAAGATACCAACTCAACTGAGGCTGCTTTTCTAAAAAAGTTTACCTTATCGGTCCCACCGTGGTATGAATAACCACCAAAGATTTCACCTGATTTTGTACACTACAGGACCTGTAATTTCTCTATGAAAAAATAAGTACTTTCAGATTTGACATTCTGAACAAAAAATACATGATTCACTTTATTCCCACAATCTTATTGTACCTTCAGTTACTTTAGGGCACCTGCTTTTAGGTTTGTCTCATTCAACTCCCAGTCTGGTAAGCAACAGCAAAGCAGGTTGGCAGAGTTTCTTCATCTGGATGCTTAATTTGCAGATATAATATGCCATATACATAAAGTCCCTCATTATGATTTATGGTAAATGTTAACATGTTGAACAACTGACTTCAAGGGGACACAACGTGTCAGTAAACATTCATTCACATCATTAAGTCTGTTATTTCAAAAGGCTGCAAGAAGGAGAAAGTGTTATTTAAAATATAAGCCAAATCCAGTACTCAATTAATAGAATGCTTTCTTGATTATAGTAAGTGCACTTCATGGATAATTTTTCTCAAGGGCAAAGGCAGCATTTGCCAGTTACAAGATGTTTCTGCTCTACCAAGGCAATATAACAACACTTCTATCTGATGTCCCAGGTCAAGAAGTCAATTATGTATTCATAAACACAGCAGTGTCTCTTCTTGGAGATTTCTGGCTACGTAGCTCCCCTGGGAGTTAGTGATATATCATTCCTTGCAATGTAAGCATGCTTAAGCCTTTTTGTTTTCCTTTAAAAAGTATTTAATTTGACAGAGCTGTCAGCAAATACGTTCATTCAATCTATTACTGACTTGCTGGCCCAGACGAGCTAGCAGCAAGTTTTGCAGCTCCCAAATCTTTTAACTGGATGCAAGTCAACAATTTCCTTAAGACTTTCAACTTTCCTGCATACACATTCCAACACTACTGTGAACAGCTGAGGTCAGAATTTTAGATAAAGAGAAAATAATATCTAAGAATATTGCAAAAAGATACTTAAGTTTTACAGAAACAGAATTCTAACTGTTGAATCTAACTCTTCCAATGTTTTAATGAGTGTCACCAGCAATTCACTTGTAAAACCTACTCTGCTTTTTTAAATGGCAAATTCTTTGACAGTTTTGCAGAAATTTTTTTTTTAATGAAAAAAGACATACAACATGTCAACTTCAGAGACACTGTTTTGCATAAACAGGCTAGTACTGATAATAAGAAGAACTTACCTGAAAAATTTGAGATGCTTTCTGTTCATGATGTCTGGAATTTCTAATAGAAATTAAATTAAGTTCTATTAGATGAGTTATATTATTCAAGTGAGTCTCATTTCAAAGAAAGAAATGTGAGCTAAATAGCTGAACATATTACTTCAGAGGAAAACAGCCCAAGAAAGTGAGAACAAGGATTCATATTACAAAGTTTCTAGAGCAATATATAATTAGGAAGATATCTCTGTGCTAAAGAAAAGAAAGTGAACTTCATACCTACAAACTGTTCCAGAATTAAAATGTACCTGTTACTGAAAATCCAATCCTGCCAAATTAGTAAAAAAGGTTGCCCCATTTTCTCTAAACCTACACATCTGAAAAATAGCAAAAAGCACACAAAGTTTCCCTTTAAAAACGTTCAGTGAAAAAACTAGGAACATAAATTATAAGCATAACTAACTTCCTCAACCAAGATCAAGGCCCATTTTAATAGGCATTCATTCACCCATGAAATAAAAAAAACCCATTTCTGCTCTGCAGAAGTTATTATAAATATACACAACAGACAAAGGTAAAATAAAGCTTAGTTTTAGAACTGACCTAAATATACAAGCCTTACTCTAAATTAATGAGTAATTTAGAATAATTAATGAGTAAATCAGTGGTCCATAAGTATTTTGAAATGTTTTTGGAAAAAATTTCAAAGAGCAGCTTAAGTCTCTGGTGCAAACAAGACAGATTAGCAGTACAGTTAGAAAAGTCATTCTGGTAATTCAAGTAAGAAAATATAACAAACAGTTAAATACAGTCTGTAAAATTTACTATGCAGTACAAGAATATTCATGTGTGTGTATGATTGTAATACATAAACACTGGAAAGAGTACAGTAAGACATCAGGTGTTTAAACAGAACACATTTTAGAAATTAGGATTTTAGAATATACTACTACTTCCTTCTGGGAGCCCCTGGTGGTCTAGTGGTTAAGGACACGGCACTGTAACTGCCGAGGCCCGGGTTCGATTCCCGGTCGGGGAAACTCCCCGGGCAGGTGGAGC
>VYXB01004617.1:392655-407871 GCA_013397135.1 Pachyramphus minor
ATTTGATAACAATTAGTCTCACTCCAATGAAATTATAGTTTCGATTGTTAAATACCTGTTCTATGAACAGGGAAACCAGCATTCTGTGGTTACTGAAATGCCACACATACTGCCATAAATGCAACATAACATTGACAGACACTGTTGGCACCTGTCTCCTTTCAGAAGCTAATGTTCCTCTTGAACAGAAACAAACATAAGTTTTAATAACTAAAAGTTTTCAATCTTCCCCATTAACAGAAATAATTAACATATCCTCACAACAAATCTGTATTGCTTTCCGTATAAAAAGAAAGGCAAATATTTTGTATCGAGACCTACCGGAACAGACCATTTTGCTCCGTGCCTCCTGGAGTAGCCAAAACCTCCCTACTAGGTGTGTAATTTATAAACTCATGCAGATTTTTACCTATGATCCAAAGCTGCTTTGCCTCAGTTCAGTGTTATTCTTTTTTTGGTCAGCCTTGCAGTATTGCAAGCAACCCATGTTTAACTAATTTATGAAGATTTATGCCTTAGAAAGCCTTGAAATCTTTCTACAGTATGAAATACCTCATTACTGTCTATGAACTATTCAGATTTCACAGCCAGAAGTTTTCTCAACATGGCAGACACTTTCTACCTCTGTAACATTAAATCTATTTTAGCTTTTAAAATTGTGACATTTCAGCAACTTTTCTATTGTCCTTGATCAAACCCTGAAAATACAGTTCTGCCTTTGTTTATCTATCAAGTTTCTCAAGTCTTACAGTAATAAACAAGATCATGCTACCAAATGCAGGGCTATAGATGATTTTGCTATGACAAAATGTGGCATTGTGATACCTGTGTCAGATCTTTGTGGTCAGATAGTCTTTACTATTCAGAAAACTATTCCTTCTTTTTCTTGGTTATAAAGTTACCAATTGAAGAACAATACTATGTGCAAAATGTTTTGGTAACAATTACACTGATTTCTGCACCCTACTTCTCAGTAAACAGATAAGGTGATACTGCTCACAGCTGAGCAAGGCAAAGCAATATTTACCAAATGCTTTTTTTGTCTGCTGATTCCTTGGTTCTGATACACATCAAAGCCACATTATGTCCATACTTTCCTATGAAGCCTTGAAACAATGGCTACTCTTGCTTTCTTTGCAGTCCCTTGAACTGCACTTTTGGCAGCACAGTGCCAAACACTGAAACATACTAACTCTCACAAGAGAAAGAAGTTCTTCCCTTCTCTCAGGTATTTTACAAGGAGCAGTGCCATTCTGTTTGCCTCTAGATCAGAGCTTAGTGATGTAAACAGTGGGTTTGGCAGAAGTGGCACCATGCTAATTGGGGCCAACTGTCCCAGAAATAGGCTGAGATTTGTATTTATTCCTTCTATCAAACCACTGATTCAACAAACAGTTCAGTGTTCTTGTCAGACAAAGCACAACTAAACCACAAGACTTCCAAATGAAGCCTTTTCAATTGACTGTTTTGGGAAAGCATTTACTGCGTTTTACCAACTTCTGCAGAACCTTTTCCCAAGAGAATATTTTATCAATTTTATCTAGCCTGCCATCCAGGGCTCACCAACATCACAAGAAAGAAGGCATTCTGAAGGGAAAAGATTCTGTGAATTGATCTTTACTACTTTGGCAGTGGCAAAATTTTTAAGCTATGCTTACATGTATGTTTGCAATATGTTGCACAATAAAAATCACTGAGTTGCCAGATTAGGAACAGAAGTAGAAACCCTAGTGCCATGTGTGTGGAAATCAAGTAACTCTACCTTGCACAGTAACCGATTTTCTAAATTATGGTGAATTAATAAAAATTGTTTTACTCAGGTGCATCTCCTTAGCATGCACCAATGTCATGGGTTTTCTTGCTACTTGCGAACTCCTTCATTTGCTTTAAAAAACAGGAGCATGTTTTTCTGAATTAAAGACAGAAAAAATGGAAGAGAGAAATATGGCACAGGAGTTAGTGGAAAAGAAATGAAGACAGTCTTTTGGGGAGCAGATACGGTCTGGCATTTCTAAGATGAAGTATTCAGCAATTTATACGCTTTAACAAACCAACAGTGAAAAAAGTATTTCAGATAGTTTTACTTCTCCTTCTGACGAAGAACAAACAGCCTGTTAAGAAGAAGGAAATTGTAGATGCTCTTTAGACAAAGAACCATTCAGTTATCCAATAATGATCATTACAGAAAACAGCAGCTAACAAACAGTACAGTAGTTACACTAGCAGATACATGGAAATGATACAGCTTTCATCTGAATTAAACTGACTTCCTTGTAGTGAGAAGTTTCAAGAATTAATAAAACTAGTGTGTTTAGTTTTAAAAGCCATTTTTCCTCTAGATTAATATTACGCTTCTAAGAGGAAGTGTAAGGTGTTCAGAAGCAAATTATCAAAAATGTATGATGTTCAGAGGAAATAATTATGACGCTTTTCCACTGAAAGCATGCTAACTCTGAGTTACAAATAAGTAAATAAATATCTAGGGTTTCCTTTCAATAGCTTTGCTATAAACATGTAAGACTTCATTAAAAAAAACTAAATACACAAAAAATGTAAACATGAGGAAGAAAACTTCAGTAAAGTTAATGTATATTTATCTAAAGAGTAAGTAAACAAAAAGAAGTTGCTAACAAAACTCAACAACCTCACTGATAGACTAAATGTTCCCTATATAGGTAATTTTATATATTATATTTTTATATATATTTTATATATATTTTTCCTGTTAANTATATTTTTAAATAGACGAAATTGACTATATTTTTTGATATCTACCACTTTTGTAAACTAATTTTTACACTTCTATAAAGAATTAATTTTTCATTTACATATATCTTCAACGGGACAAGAGGAAACGGCCTCAAGGTATATCTGGGGAAATTCACAGGAAGAATTTTTTCCACTGAAAGGGTGGTTAAGCATTGGAACAGTCTGCCAAAGGAAGTGGTAGATATCATCCCTGGAAGTGTTCAAGAAACAACTGGATGTGGCAGTTAGTGCTGTGGTCTAATTGACATGGTGCTGTTCAGCTAAAGGTTGGTCTCTATGGTCTTGGGGGTCTTTTCCAACCGGAATGGTTCTATGATATAGATAGACAGCATCAAATTTCAGGAGACTTTCATATATGAAAACAATACATATTATGCAGTCTCTTCATAGAAAATGCACATGCATACAAAGACAACTGAGTTCAAAACTGGGGGGAAAAAAACCCAACAAATACTAAGTCAATTATAAAAGCTCCACTCACCACAGCTTCCAGGAATAATAATGAGCTGGAGGCATAAAAGCACCGTTTCCAGCTGATTTCCATTTATGCCCCATCTCTAATTACAGTATTTAGTTGCTATAGTACTTAGCAGCAACTATTTTCTCTGAATGAATACTGTTCTAGACAGAGCAAAACCTGTAGCAGCTGTGATAACAAATAATGAATGGTTTGAAAGTGTATTTAATATGTGAAGTTGCACTGTGCTCTCTGAATGCTTTGCTTACTAATGCTATAATAACCTCAAATTTTGCCTACAATATTTCTGGATTCTTTGTTATTTTTATGTTGTGCTTGTGCATTTGACATCTTTTTCTCTATTCCTACTGCTTTTTTCTTTCAGCTTTCCACAAAGCAGTAAGGAAAAAAAGAACTAAAACTTAAAAGCCAAACCAAAAAGATTTTCTACAACTGAGCTATTTGATGACATTCATAGCATCTATTTTCCTATTACTTTTTTCTCCCTCCTTCTAAGAAATCAAAGATTACACATCGAGTCATACAAATATTCCTGAATTCCTCTGCCTCTGCAGGCTGCACTGCCAAAAATTTAAAGCCATTTTCTTTACTTGTACAATATAAATCACGGTTTGCTGGTTTTGGCTGTGATAGAGTTAATTTTCTTCACAATAACTATCACAGGGCTGTGTTTTGGATTTGTGCTGGAAATGGTGTTGATGACACAGAATGTTTTTGTTATTGCTGAGCAGTGCTTGCACAGATCCAAGGCCCTTTCTGCTCCTCACCCCATCCCACCAGCAAGGAGGATGGGGGTGCACAAGGAGCTGGGAGGGGACATGGCTGGGACAGCTGACCCTGAATGACCAAAGAGATATTCCATACCATATGGCATCACGCTCAGCATATAAAGATGGGGGAAGAAGAAGGAAGCTGAGACATTTGGAGTGATGGCAAGTGATGTTATGGGTGGTGGAGCCTGGCTGTTTCGAGGCTGGCTGAACACCTGGTCCATGAGTTTCTCACTTTCACTCTTCCAATTTTTTTCCCTATCCCAGTGCAGGGGAGTGAGTGAGTGGTCACGGTGCTTAGTGCCGGCTGGGGTTAAACCACAACATAGGATAAACAGGAATATGACACACAACCCAAATCTTGCTGTGCTTTGCATCCAAGCCACAGAACAACGTAGAATTTTCATGTCTTCCACGACATACTTTTACTGTTAGAGGGACTGATTACGTCTGAATAATATTTTAGCATTAAAGCCAAGTTCATCACTCAACTCCAACATGATTATTGGTTAAAACAAAATACCTTCACTGCTATCTTGTACTTGACTCTCCTCAAAACAACTCTTTGCTTTTTGCACTGTCATTATCCCTTTGTCTTTCTTCTCATTTCGCCAGATTACAGCTGCTTCCCTTCACCCTAGTTCCAGCTATGAGATGAAGGTCCAAACAAGACTGCTGAACAGAATTTGTATGCAAGATAGGTGCATTAAATCTCACTTTACTTTCAAAAATAATGTCTTTAAAAAGAAAAATAAAGATCATGCCTAGAAATTTCACTTAGATTCTAGCCTTATGAGCAGAATAATTTCTAATGCTTTTTACATACCTATTCCATAGCCCTCATAGAGTTGTCTTTCTCGTTCTATAGTCTGCTTGATGACAGTCTCCCGTGAACCATGCTGCCTTCCTTGTCTGCCTTTAATACTGTTTTGTAATTCAATCTGCTCCAATTCAGCATTGAATCGACACATATAACTGAAAGAAATAAAATGCATTTATGCTAGATGTAGTCATGCAAAAATTTTGCAAACAGAATTACTTAGATAATCTAGGAAGTTATTTTTACTAATTGTATTTATTTTCTCAATTAGAGATATTTCTTAGACTTGAACTATTACTTTAACCTTCGAAGTGGAATCTCCATTTGGAACTTCATTTAAATCACACGCAGCTTCCAGAACGATTAGGGGTTTTTATTTGCCTTTTTTTTTTTAAACTGTGTTTGCATAAACCAAAATCCTCATTATAATAGTTCACCTGCTTTGGAAGACCAGTGTTAAATCTAAGTATTCCTAACTTTTAATTGCTGGATTATTATTTAACTGCCACCTCATCTATTTTAAAGTATAATTCTGCTTTGGCATATGCAAAACTTTCAACCCAAAAGCAAAAAGAAAGCTTTCACTGCTTTTGCTGTATTGCTAGTGCTGATGAACATGGAGAACATGCTGTTCATGAACAGTGTAGAAAATATGCCAGAGCTTCTGAAAGAAAACTGATATAGTACACCTGGGTAAGTATACATATGTATCTTATTTTATTTAGCTAGCAGGTGAAAAATGGTGACAAGCCACAGGTACATATATCCAGCAGCACAAAAATTAAGTCAGTTTTTCTTTAGCAGATTCAATTTTCGTAGTTCCTGCCCTACAAATTGACCCACCTTGCTACTGTTTAATCTTCTCGGCAAGGAAAATAAAGAATAAAGGAGTAAGTAGTATGAAATATGTGCATTCAATTGCCATGGAATAGCAACTAGCAAATGCATACCATTACTACTGTCCAAATAATTTAGAGTCCTCCACACACTACAAACTAGATATACTTAAATAATTTTTTAAAAACTCACAACATATGACTTATTAATTTTACTGTGAATATATACATATTCCAATATAAAATTAATGTCAGTAGCAACAAAATCAACTACTTGATATTATTAATAGCAGAATATAAAAAATCCTCCTCTGAGGACTTTACAGATGTTATTTTAAGAACATTATTTTTAAAAACAAATCAAGCTTTTTAATCTCGTTTTTAACACCAGTCTTACTTTTCAATTAGTTCACCAGCTTCTTTCTTTGTGTACTCGATTTTGTCAGGGTCAAGATGACTTTGAAACCACTGCAGTTTTTCTCCTACAAGAATAAACTTAACATTAATAACTGTATCAGCACTGTGGCACCAACACAGATTAAAGTTTCTCAAAGTATTTTAAATATTCCCTCCCCCGTCCCATTTTCCAAGACTTTGAATAGCATCATAGACTCTCTAATACTGTGGGTACCAGCTATGAAGGCAGTTGTAACAGAAACATTCTTACATCGTTTCAGATGTATTTCATAACTTCCTTATGGAAAAGAAAAAAAAAAAAAAAGACATTTACTTGAAATTAGTGTTTAAAATATCGCTGTATCAATTGCTTAGGAAGAAATCTTAGAAAGAGGAAAAAACAACACAATGCCAGAGTAAAAGTTCTGATCATCACCATTTTTAAACAGATTAAATTGAAAAGGTGCAGTGTCAATCACATGGAAGAGAAAAATATTCCAGGTTGTGTCTCAAAGTTTTGAATTTACATGCTAGCCCAATGTGTCTCTTAACCTACATATATCATCTTCGTTTACAAACAATTAAAAAAGGCATGGAGACAAAGTACAATAAACACATGTACACATTTACAAAAAATTGTTTGGTCTATATTGTCTTGTTGCATTGTATAGCGACCAAAGATTAGGCTATACTCAGCCCCAGATTCAATCCTGTATAAATTACTTGAGGGAACATGTCAGGTATTTTAGCATTTTCAACAGTCTATTTGAAGATTCCAGGACCAGATTATAGAGAAAAAAATTCTAACTGGACTATCTATAAAGTTGGTAAAGCTTAGAATCTATACTAAGAAGTTGCATAGTGTATTCAGTAATAGAAGTTTCTGCTTACCAATGATACTTAAACGCAAAGCTTTGTCAGTCTTCAACCTAGCAGAGAAAAAACGTGTATATCAGCCAGGAAGGAGTGCCATACAGATAATTACCTTTATTTCATTCTCCAAAAGTTTTTTTTTTTCCGGTCACAATGAAAGGTAAAATTTCAAACAGAAATATTTGCCAAATTCCAAACAATTTAAAACTTATTTTGTTTCATATAAAAGATCTACTCTTTGGTAAAACTCCTTGGAAGAAATAAGTACACAAAGCTTTCCTCAGAGCACAAAAAAAGGAATTTCACAAAAGAGCTGCACTATAACAATTTCCTTAAGTATTTCTGATATTTTGCTGGTATGTTTAATGAGTGGAGGTTTCGCTGTACTGCATTCTTGCAATCAAGCAAGCAATATGAAAAATGCCACTCTATTATCTAATAAGCTTGTAATCATTAAAGTTTGTGTTAAGAAACCAAAATTAACAACTTTATAAAATCTATCTCAAAGTATTTTGAACTCCACCTCCATCTCTGGCAGAATACTCAAGGCCTTCTGTACTCTATGGGATGTGTGTACACAATTCTGTCCAGGATTAATTCCTGTCCTATTTAGCAGTTCTCAAAGAAGACAAGTTTTCTAACAGGTAATACTGTGTCTCATGCTCTTTTGTCGTGAAGGTGTCAGAGTCAATCTACAGCAATGGATGTTGCAATTTTCTGTTGTTTCCAGAAAGGAAGAAAATATGAAATTTGTCACTGGAAAAAATATCTTAGCCATGTAAGTTCAGTGTATTCAAGAACCTCTAATAAAACTGAATTTTTATTATTATTAAATAGGAAATTTGATAAAGGATGAAGTAAATCATAAAGGATATAGTTGAAAAAGAAAAAATAATGCCAAAATTCATCAAAACTAACATGCTCCTTCTTTCACTCTATAGAATTTCTTTTACTCTATAGAATTTACCTGAAGTAACACACAGAAGTCTATCACCTGTCACAGAAACTGGAATCAAAAGATAAACTCCTCCTTTTCAGAGACAAACATACTTTCATAACTTGTCCACAAACCTACATTACTAAAATAAAGATTAGCTTTTTCAAGAAGTATTTTAGACCACCTAAAAGCCACATAAAAGCAAATGCACAGCATGTGTTAACTGCTAAGAATTCCACTAATACATTCAAGAAAAGCCTTTTTAATTCTATAGATACCCCAGCACCAAGGGTTTTGCAGTTTGGCATACCTGCCAAAAAAACCCAAAACAAGCTAGTGATTAATCAAAGTATTTTCATTTTAAAACAAAAATTACTCTTGCTTCTGTGGGTTAAAGGACAAACCTGGATGAGATTGTAAAAAAGAAACAAAAAAGAACTTAGATTAGGAGTCAGCCATTTTTTTTAGAAGCCTTCAATAAAAACTAGGGCAGGCACCTTCAGAGGACCTACTGCAGGGAGCTTTGGATATTAACAGTGACCAAGAAAAGGACACATACTCCACCCAGTGGAACTCCATGCCAGCAGTCCCTGCTGTGAACCCTCCATGGCAACAATACCAGTTGAGCACCTCTGCAAAGCGTTGCTATGGAGAAAACTACAATGCCATCTAGAAAACCTGTGTACACAGAATCATGTCATGTATCTGTGTTCTAAAACACTACATGTCGCCACCTGCACCTGCTAGGGTCACTAGATCATTTATTTATGAAGACAGTGAAGTACATAACCACGATTTTCTTCTGGAAGAAAAACCCTCAGTCTCCTGGTGTACACAACTAATTTCAATAAGAGAAATAACGAATGACGGGCTCGGATGTTGCCTTATTGTACTTTTCATAAAAACCTCACCTCACTGACTGCCAGAAGATAGCATTAGCAGGGAGGAGGCTAATCAAATAAGGTGAGTCAAAGAAACTTCCTCTCATCTCCTTCCACACAATGAGTAGTCTCTTTTGCTCAACGGAAGGAGAGGGTAAGGACAGGGTTACAATCTTGTGGCAGGCTGTCGTTTCTTGATGATTTTCTCTTCCCCTTGCCTCCCAAAAATCATCTGCTTAGGCACTGAGTATTAGGAATGATTGGTGGTTTTCTTGATGTCTACTAGGTACTTAAAATCTCAATGCTCCTTCAGCAGCTCTTTATCTCAGATATTGTATTCAACTGTTCTACTCTAAATAATAACAACGAATAAGTATTTCCCAAATCAGTTTACTCACTCCACAATATCCACACATACAAATGCCTTCTATGGTCTGAAAACTAAGATAGGTTTTTCATTAAGAAAACAATAAAATAAAAATTCATGGTTGACAGGACATATTTCATTGTTTCAGATTGCTAAATACCTTCCATATTTCTACATACACATGTCTACTTTTGTTAAGCATTTTAGGATACTTCCATACGAAAACCCCCCTGTAAGACTTCAAATTTTTTATTTTCTTTTGCAGTTCATTTTTTTCTGTAAGCAAAACAACTAATTTTAAAAGCTAACATTTTTTCAGTTCCTCATGAAGAAACTGCAAGACCACCTCACAAAACATTACTGCTGCAAACAGCACAAGCAGAAGCATACTGAGGCAAAGGAGACTAAAAAGGTAGACAATGTAAAACCTAAGGAGAATCAAACAAATAGCTGTACAAGGAGATATTTTAAGGTTACTGCTTAGTCCCAAGAGGTCACTCCATGTCTCTCTTTCACTGTAAAAACTCCTTAGCTCCCATATTTCAGAGCATGACAGTATTAGACTGGTATATAGGTAACAAAAATCCACAGACTCCTGAAGAATTTACAACGTATGCACAATAGAAGGAGACAAAACAACAGAAAAAAAATTCCAGTGTTAGATTAGCTTAGGTACCAAATCCTAAAGGGCAGAAAAAGCACCAGTGAACCAGCTTTTGCTGTCTCGTAAAAACATCTTTGTAATTATTTAACAGAGCAAACAAGTCAGCTAAAGGAATAAGGATTCACATGTAGATAAAGAGAGAATAAACTGGTAGTAATACACTGGAAGTTGCTGCTGCTCATTAGACCTTGAAGGAACTGAGAAGGCGGAGGGATGCAGGCAGGAAAAAGACGTAATTCAAGTGAACAAGACTTAAGATTGTAGTCAATTTTCCAACAGCAACTGGTCTGTCTCCTCTTATTATGGTCAAGATTGGTCTTTTGTAGTGCAGCCACAGTTTCTGGACAGTAAGCTTATTACTCCTGTCATATTTCATTAAAAATGCTTGCATTGAAGAGTATCGGCACAATGGAGGCTGTAAAAGACTTGTGCAACTTAGTGCAGAATTTCTCCCTTCTTTTACCCGGTGCTGCATTTTAAGTATTGAAATTCCTTGTGGATAACGTCTTCCCCTTGTTATTATTTGTTTGGGCAAAAGATACTTGAATATGCATCTAATAACTACATGTAATTTTCCTTCCTGTTAACATAAACGGGGACATTTACAGCAGTTGCTTCTTTTCCTCCAGCATATAGAAGAAAAGTTAATAGGTAAATAGAAGCCCAAACTGTCCTTAGTCCTGAATCCTGTCTCCAGGCAAGTGCCAAAGGAAAAATAAACAAAAAAACAAACAAAACTAAACCACCCAAACCCAAAAGAAACAAACCGCACAAAACCAAAACAAACATGGACTGATACTTCTACAAAACATTCTCACCCTCCAATAACATGCCATTCCTTTCTAGACCCAAGGTAATACCTTTATATTGAATAGTAATCAGAGAAAATGTACATATGTTCAAAAAGCATTACTGCACAAATTTAGCCAGCCACAATTAGAGCATTTTCTGGCAAAGAAATCCACAGCTTAATTAAAATAATACAGATGAACTCTATGAACTTCCTAGATTCACTACTGCTCTGATCCACTCTTTTCAAGCTGCAGGAGTGCACTAGCCTGCACAGAGAAACTATCCCCTTTACTCAGGGCTGATGAGATCACATCAAAAATATTGCTTTCAGTTTTGGGTCCTACCCACACTTCAGACAACTTATTTCTACATAATAAGAAGCAAGGTCAAAAAATACCAGATTTGTAAATGTCACCGAGAAAGAAAATTCTGTAGATTACAATGCAGCTTCTCCTATTTAGCACCAAAAGATGTATTAATCTTCCAACCAGAGAACAAGACTGTCATACAAGAGAAGCAATTTGGAAAATTGTTGGAAGACATTTAATAGACCTGCAGAAGCAATGTGGATGAGCAAAATTGGTGTGGGCTACTTCATTTTCCTGAGTGTAGGAGTGGGAAGCTGTCCTCCACCCACGACATCAGAAATTTTGTCTTTTTCTGAGCTATGCAAAACAAACCCAAACTCCACCATTACAGAAACTGAAAGCTAAGTAATTACACTAAAAGGTTTAACACATGTTTAACTCACAATATTTTAAAAAGAAACATTGAAAATTCAACAAGGTGATCATTAAGATAACACAGATTCAAAAGAAACTGGAAGCTCTAACAAGTCTTTTAAAAACACTAGGGAAAAAAGAAATCAACACTATTCATATCTTTCAAATTAAATTGCTCTTCAAGCAAAGGCAGCACAGAAAATAGAATATAGACAACTGGAGGATGTTTTGAATCCAACTAATTTTTTAATGTATTTTTAGAACAACACAAGTGATCTATGAAGTGCAGATCTGTGAACAACACTAGTTGTTTAGGATCCAAAAGTGTAAGATGTAAAAATCTTATTTATAGATAGATCATTTTACTATCACAGTATGCTTTGGATGGTCCAGACTGACATACTACTCTTGGCAAACTAATGTTAATTATACTAAATGGAGGGGGGACCCTGGTAACAGAAGACATGGAGAAGGCAGAATTACCGAACGCCTTCTTCGCATTGGCCTTCACTGACGAGACCAGGCCTTGGAAAGTCTCTGATCCAGTAGACCAGGGTTAAGGAATGTTGGAAGGAAGACTTTTTTTAGGTCAAGTAGGATTGGGTTAGAGAACATCTAGGTAAACTTGACATCCACAAGTCCAAGGGTGCTGAAGGTATGCATTCACAAGTGCCGAGAGAAACGGCAGACTCTAGAGCTGGTCTGCTCATGGTCATTTTTGTAAGGTCATGGCAATGAGGAGAGGTGCTTGAGGACTGGAAAAAAGCAAATGTCACCCCAATCTTCAAACAGGGCAAGAAGGAGGACCCAGGGAACTACCAGCCAACCAGCCTCACCTCAATTCCTGAAAAGGCAATGGAGCACCTCATTCTGGAGAGCATCTGTATCCACAGGGAGGACAAGAAGGTGATCAAGAATAGTCAGCATGGATTCACTCGAGGTAAATCATGCTTGACCAACCTGATTGCCTTTTGCCTGGATGGATGAGGGAAGAGAAGTGGGTATTGTCTGTCTTGACTTCAGTAAAGCTTTTTAACATTTTGCTGTCGCAAGAGGAACCAAAAGCTAACAACGCCCTCTAACAAGAGACATCAGCACACGTGTCCCTATCAGTATAACTCTAACCACAGACACCACCACTAAAAGATTTGAGTGTGCCAAGTCATACTGAATAATCAGTACATCACTCCCTTGCTAAGTTTTCTTGTGCATATTCTTCTTTATGGCAAAGTCACAGTTGCAAGCACTAAGAATCAAGTAAGATTCAGTTATCTTTTGTGACTAAGCACTCTGAGTGGCTGTTAACGTGCGAGGTGAGAGTTAAGGGAAAGAGTGGTCAGTTTAGCACTAGGAAAATAATCTACAATAAAAACTTAAAATCAACAGTCAGAGAGCACAGTCAAAACACGAAGCAGCAGGGAAAACTTCTTGCACATTAGGAAACTGCCCAGTCCTCAACACATGCTTCTTGTAAATTCTCACAGCAGCTCTGCTGGAAGCTACATGACACTGCTGCGCTAGTAAAGGGGCCCTTTCTAATTAAAGCAACCCTACAACTTTGCTCTGGATAAGGTTGTACATCAATCCCAACAATAAAATTGCACAGCAGCAGACTAAGTTATACAGGCCTTTCTGTTGTTCTATCAGCATATCAGTCTGCTTTTCACTACCATTCTCCTTTCCCAAACAAAAAGTATCCTCTGTGATATCATTCTTTGGTCCGTACATAGATTTTGCAGACAACTTACTTTTCTTTCTTTTCCTGTTTGTGTACTTCCCTTGCAAGCTGTGCAGCTTTTCTGCTGTATGGATGGATAACTTTTTTCTCTTGCTTCCCTCCTTGGGTTTTTCGTAACTTAGGCTGAAAAGAAATCAAAGATACTATACACTAACAAAGTCAAGTAAAACTAGAATAAAGGGAAGACAGGAACATACATCACGATTAAGACTTAAAAGGTCATGTATCAATGTCCCAGAAAGCACTTAATTTATAGTATCACGTTACCAGTTCCACCCTTGTCAACAACAAAATTAGCTGAGGTCAGTACATGCTGTAACAAAACTAGCAGGACACAGGAAACACTGTAAGAAATCTTACATAGTGACTACTCTCAAAGTACGTATTTTGTAGAACTCTGCAGCTAGGAAACTAAGATGATCTCTCTGCACCTTTGCAGTAAATATCCCCATTCAAGCTTCTATCCGATTGTTCCACCTAGGTTTCTGACAAAGGCCATATGTAATTTGTACAGTATAACAAAAGGCATCTTCTTGCCCCTACCAAGAGACCATAAGAATGCCTCACACCAGGGAGCAGCCAGCGGCCTTCCTTTCCTAGCCCTTCATGGCACATGGAGAGGGAATACCACTCACAAATTTCAAAAATACTGTAACACTACTTTAAGTTCCGATACTTTTTGGTGGAAAGGTGTCTGAACAGGACCAAAAGGCTTTATGAAATAGTACACAATTTAACTGGGTGCTAAAAAAAAACTTGAAAGCAAGGAGCTTTTTCCTACATCGCCATAAATAGCAATCAATAAACAAGAGACTGTAGTACCTCCTATTACCTGTGTCCCCATCAGTGCTTAGGGCTGCGAATAAAAAGACTACGTCAAATACAAACGACCCTGAACTCCTCAGGAACTCTCAAGGGGCGGCAGCTCGCACCGGTTCCGCACCGCCCCCCTCGCCCCGCGGCCACCGGGCCGGGCCAGAGGGGCACGAACCCCTCCGGGGGGGAGGGGGGGAGAGCGGCAGTTTTTAAGCGCGAGGTTGGTTGTCCGCCGGTGTCGGCACATAGGGCCGCCCGCCCGCCCGTCACCCAGGGGACCCGCCGCACNCAAGCTTCTATCCGATTGTTCCACCTAGGTTTCTGACAAAGGCCATATGTAATTTGTACAGTATAACAAAAGGCATCTTCTTGCCCCTACCAAGAGACCATAAGAATGCCTCACACCAGGGAGCAGCCAGCGGCCTTCCTTTCCTAGCCCTTCATGGCACATGGAGAGGGAATACCACTCACAAATTTCAAAAATACTGTAACACAAAAATACTGTAAGTTCCGGTACTTTTTGGTGAAAAGGTGTCCGAACAGGACCAAAAGGCTTTATGAAATAGTACACAATTTAACTGGGTGCTAAAAAAAAACTTGAAAGCAAGGAGCTTTTTCCTACATCGCCATAAATAGCAATCAATAAACAAGAGACTGTAGTACCTCCTATTACCTGTGTCCCCATCAGTGCTTAGGGCTGCGAATAAAAAGACTACGTCAAATACAAACGACCCTGAACTCCTCAGGAACTCTCAAGGGGCGGCAGCTCGCACCGGTTCCGCACCGCCCCCCTCGCCCCGCGGCCACCGGGCCGGGCCAGAGGGGCACGAACCCCTCCGGGGGGGAGGGGGGGAGAGCGGCAGTTTTTAAGCGCGAGGTTGGTTGTCCGCCGGTGNCCCGCCGCCGGGGTGCAGCAGCCTCAGCGCTCCGGGCGGGCGGCGCGGCCGTTCCGCGGCGGGGCCGGGCCGGGCGGCGCCGGCGACAAACCGGGCCAGGTCTGCCCCGCAAACAAAGGTGCGGGCTGGGCAGCTACGCAACATACCCAGGCCACTACATTCCCAGTGGTAACAATAAAGGAATAAAGGGTGCTGTTACACAGCCCCTACAGGTCTCCCTGGAATGAAATCTGGATTGAGATACTAGATGATATCTTTTGCTGCAGCTGAGGTGATCGCTAAATTACCAAAGATCGGAAAAACGTAAAAAATTCTTTGCCTCAAAACACTTAGATTAGGTCCACTTCCGATTTTTAGTGCAAATAGCCCCAACCTGGGTGAGCTCGACAGACAGGTATCTCAAAAAAAAAAAAAAAAAACAAAAAAACAAAAAACCAAAAAAAAAAACAACAAACCACTTG
>VYXB01004618.1:2398-51742 GCA_013397135.1 Pachyramphus minor
GGGGGGCCTCTCCCCCCTCGTCTCAACTCTTCTCTTGCTAGAACTGACCTTGAAGCTGCTGGTTATCTCAAGCCGTCCTCTGCTCTCCGCCGGAGCTGGAATCCTTGCAGCATGTTTCAGCTGGGCAGTTTCTCTCTGGAGTTTGTTTCTGTTACACAGCCCGGCTGGAGAGACTTCATACCTGCCGCCGGCCCAAGGCCAGGGGAGAGGGCCTGGCCCCCCAACTTGGGGGCTGCTGCCCCTCTCCTCACATGGCGGCTGAATTTCTTACTGCGACACACACCTTCTCTTCCGTTTTCTTAAATATGTCATTAGCAGAGGCGTTACTAAAACTTTTGATTGGCTTTTTCTCCGGAACTATACCTGGGCCTGACCATTTCAGCCCAGGGGGGGCTGGTAACCCACGACACTTGGGACATGGTACAAAAACTGTCTAACATATTGATTTGTACTCCACATTTTTTTTAGACAACATATATACTCATATTTAAGGCTGATTTTCATCCATGCACTGTACAAGATAAGATATTGATGCGTAGATAATTCAACTGTTGTTTTGAATCTTGGAAGAACTTATTTTTGCAAAAATCCTGACAACTATGTGATTGAATTTATCTTGGTATTACTGTATTCTTTATATGTAATTTGCAATAGTAGGATATCTTAAATTTATTTGAACTTCCTTGTCTGAAGCTTAGTAGTTCATGGCACAAGAATAAGACCTCTGCAATACAGTAGAACATATGTGGTGAGAATTTGAAAGCTCAGCTATGTTTTCAGATGCATTTATAATAATTGCTTTTGACTGGAGATTATAAGTCTCAGTGGGTTGTTCTTCTGA
Organism: Pachyramphus minor; assembly: GCA_013397135.1. Classification (NCBI taxonomy): domain Eukaryota; kingdom Metazoa; phylum Chordata; class Aves; order Passeriformes; family Tyrannidae; genus Pachyramphus; species Pachyramphus minor. The sequence continues at coordinate 3,240 of VYXB01004618.1, forward strand.
AGCATTTCCAGGCAGTGATAGACATACTGCAAAAGGCACTTGAGACAGTGTTTATGTGTAGCCCTAAAGGTACTTTGAAAAGGCTCAGTTTTTTTAAACAGATGGTGTAATTTGCTTCCTGCTGCTTTTAAGGGTTGTGTTCCTTATCCTGAGGTATTCTAGTGTACTCTTATGCAAATCCTATTCAACCATTACAACAATTTTTGTTTCTTTATTTTAAGTCTCCTCTGACTTATCTTTCACTTTTATTGTGCGGTATTTTTTTCAGGGTATTACTGGCTTAATAAGCTGCATGTAGCCATAACACACATGTTCTTGAATAGTTGTAATAAGGTTGCTCCCTCATTTTTATTATTCTGAAATGACACATTAAAAATTCCTTCTTTGAAATTACAAAAAGAATCGCTAATATAGTGTAATTATGAATACATTACACCGTATTCCCAGAGCTTTTCTTTACAAATATAGTGAAATCCACCTATAGCCAAGACTAACTTAAAAATGCAATTTAAAATAGGTTTTTTGGTTTTTTTTTTTCCTTAGAAGGCATGGTTTTTGTGTTCTGGAGAGCTGTCCACTGCCATCACTGATGAATAGAACTCTTCCACTTAAAACTGCACAATGTTGAAATCATTGCTTTCACAACCATGGCACATTTCAAAAAAAGAGAATGGCAGTCGGAGAGAATCATGGTGCCTGTTTTATATTTGGCTATTAGTCTCTGCTAGAGAGCATTGCAACCAATCAGGACCACCATTGTCCCATGATCACATCCCAGTGGTGGCTGTCAGAGGAGGATGTTTATGGAACACCATGAAATGAATGAATTCTGTTATGCAGATGCCTTTATTTTTTTCTTGATAGTGATGACTGAAGCACTACTTCTGAAACTGAGGAAGCACGTTCAGAAAGAGCACTGCATAACTTACTTCAACTGTTTTACTTAGCTTGATTGCAGCTGCTATAGCTATACTTAGGGAAATTTATGTTTGTCAGGCATTGCGAGATGTAGACTTCTCATGATATCTTTGTTTTCCTTGCCTTCTAGATCCCTGGCAGAGAAATGGAAACATAAATTGGTTGACTGTGTATGACTTTGGGAATATCAACCACAGGCTGAGGGTGTCCATCTACTTAAACACATCTATATACAAGAATATAGGCAGTTGTCCATTAAGTGTTCCAATACTGAACTGCCCAGTCATGAATCAGCTCCAGCTCAGGAGTTATCTAACTTAATTTGTGAAATGCTGTGTCTCATCTAAATCATTCCACTTTTACCAGTTTTGAAGATCACAGAATCACAGAATATGCCAAGTGGAAAGGGACCCACAAGGATCATTGAGTCCAACTCTTGGCCCTGCACAGGACCATCCCTAAGAGTCACACCATGCGCCTGAGAGTATCATCCAAATGTTTCTTGGGCTCTGTCATGTTTGGTGTTGTGACCATTTACCTGGGGAGCCTGTTCCAGTGACCAGACATCCTCTGGGTGAAGAACCTTTTCCTAATATCCAACCTAAACCTCCTCTGACACAACTTCAGGCCATTCACTCCAGTTCTGTCATTGGTCACCACAGAGAAGAGATCAGTGTTTGCCCCTCCTCTTACCCTCATATGAGGAAGTTGCAGACTGGGATGAGGTCTCCCCTCAGTCTCCTCTCTTCCAGGCTGAACAGACCAAGTGACCTCAGCTGCTCCTCATACAGCCCTCAGGGGCTTGTAACATAAAAAAACCCCAGACTATTAATGAGGTTTTTCTCCATGTTTGAGGTCACATGGAAAATATATTATAATTTCTGGGCTAACACAAAAAACTATTCCTCTTTGATTGAAAGTGTCTATATACAGTCAAAAGCCTAGTATTAACATTCTGCTAAAAATAAACCTCCTACTCCAATGCTTTTTTACTATCATGTAAGACAATTTAGGCTTTTACATCCTATTGTATTGGGTCTGGCTAAGAGGGAGTTCATTTCCCTGTAGCAGCCCTCACAGTGCTGTGCTTTGCACTGGTAGCTAGAAAGGTGTGGATAACACACCAGTGTTTGGCTACTGCTGAGAAGCCCTGGCACAGCATCAGCACTGTCTCTCAACACTCCTTCTTCACCCCATCTAGGGCAAGATCCTGGGAGACAACCAGGTCAGCTAAACTAAATTTACCAATGGGATATTCCATGCCATATGATGTCAGCTCTGATAAAAAAGCTAAGGAAAGGAAGAGGAAGGGGGTTGCATTCGCTATTTACAAGGTTTGCCTTCTGAGCATCTGCCATATGTGCTGAAGCCCTGCTTCCTGGGAAGTGACTGGACATCACTTGCTGATGGGAAATTGATAATAAACCTTGTTATTTTCATATTTGCTTGTGTGTGTGCAAATTTTCACTTCTGCTTTAGTAAACTGCCGTATCTCAACCTATGAATCATTTTCCATCTTATTCTCTCTCCCCTGTCCAGGTGGGAAGCAGGGTGATAGAGTAGCTTGATGGGCACCTGATGTCCAGCCAAGATCAACCCACCACAATTACTGTTGTGATACATAAAGCAGTGGCAAAGTTTTACTTCAGATGTTCCTTTTATTTTAAGGAAATATTTCAGCATGGATTATATACAGTTATTTATTGACGCCCTTCATGATGAAAGACAAAAACGAAATTATGCTGCTCACAATGTTATTGAACTGCTGTCAGTTGTTACTGAAATTTGGTCCTTAACAACCCATGCTAGAAGCTGCGGTCACCTACAATGAAACACTCAAAACCTTTTCATTTTAGTTTCAGTAATGGCTTTTCCATAAAGTAATTGCTTTCATATGCTCCTGTTCCATCAAGGTTATTTCTAAAATAGTGGAACTTTCTTTCAAAAGTGTAGTGTGGTCATCTGCAACTGGTTTTTTTTCACATGTGGCAAGCAGAATAAATATATAGTTTTTCTTTTTTTTCTTTTCTTTTTTTTTATTTTTAATGAAAGCTAGGCACTTAACTTCAAATGACAAAACAAGAAAGGGAGAAACACATGAAGTTATTTCACATCACAGCCCAAATAATGATAAAGGGAATAAGTGCAAGCCAATTTAAATGCAACTGAATGTGGCTAATATGATTCAATAACTCACAGAAGAATAAGTAAAGGACATACTGTACTCATTAGTAATACCTAAGGTCCAAGTCTTGTAAGTGGTTTCACTGGTTAATCAAACCAAATGAAAAAACAAACCAAATAAAACAAAAAAGGATTAATCATTGTAATACCATTTTCCCTCAGAAAGACCTAAGAAACTTAAAAATAACACTAAAGTGTTCTAAATGTGTGTTAGTCCAAACATCATATATTATTTTAGTGAATAAGAACTTAAATATAATTACTAAACTTGCTTATTTAGTTTTTGCACCACAATGCTTTGCAAAATACAATGTTACTCTACTTGAGAAAAGTTTCTTTTAAAGCATAGTCTATTAAACATAGTAAGCACTTGGAAAGCACTTGGTACAAAAATAAATGGATCCTGAAGACATCAAAAGGGTTTTTTTTAAAGTATAGGACTTAACAAAATAAACCAAAAAAACTGGGTTATATAACAATATGTTTTTCATACCTGTGTCCTAATCATTGCTTTATATGTATACTTCTAAAGAAAACACATGATAGTTTCTGGACATTCTTCCTAAATATTCCTGAAAAAGATGCTTGTGAAGACAATACAGATCTCTCACTTTTCCTCCTATTCCTCATATATGTGAAATAATCTCATATACCAAGGAACCCTGATGGAGCTGGAAGAGAGGGAGTTAATTTAACTAGGTACTCTGAATTGCTGTATAAATGTCTCCATTGCTGACCTTGGCAACAAATGATGATTTCAATCCCTTTTTGAAAATGCTTATTTCTCTCTGACAATAAGAACTGCTCAGACTAAAAAATCTAATTTTTTTGTGTGTCTAAGATGGGGTAGATGCACTGAATGCTACTGAACTGCATGGTAGATGTGCATGAGTAAAATGGCTACCATCTGCCCTTCTTTCCTGCTTTTGCTTCCTCATTAACATGCAGAGGTTTCTGAGCTTCCACTGTACCTTAGGTTGATACATTAGAAGTTACGGGCTTGTAATAGTTGGTATAAATACTGCCCATCAATATGATCCCTCAAATCCATGTGCATTAGACCTGCATAAAATGTAAACTTACCTGTTAAACTATATTTTTCACACTTCTATTGTGAGCAAAATCTTTCCTGAATCCCGAAAATGAGTTAATAGTGACTGACAAGTTACCTGAGATCCCATCAGGTAATCCTTCAAAGCAGGTATAGCAGTCCTGACTGCAGATACTCACAATACCCTCTCACAAATAGGCAATCCTGTGGATTGTCTGGAAAGCTGGTCTTTTTTCAATGAAGAAGGGAAAAACAGATCTTGTGATAAGCTTTCAGAGCTAGTCCCTTCAAGTAGTTATGGATCAAGAGATGAATCAGAAGGTTCAGTCCTGATTCCTTTTGTATTTGACAATGTATAGAACTGCACAAGCGGTCAGATGGCACCCTTGAGAAAATAAAGTTATGTAAAGAAGGGAAGATACATCTGTGAACCAAATGGGAGATGAGACAAGTTGCACCACAGGTGGACTGGCTGTCACCAAGTGCTACTGAGAGAGGAGCTTTGCTACATCTTATGAAGTCCCTGCCTCTGCACACTTCAGTGGGGAAGAAAGGAGATTAAAGATTTGTAATGATCATGTTAATAAGGAGTGGTATATAATAGTTATATATAGTATATGATATAATAGTATATATAATAGTTAATAAAGGAGTGTCTATAATATATGTTCACTATTCCTTTTTATGTACTCCCTACATGATGCAATTCTTGCATACACTTTTGGATTGTACTGCTAGACTTATTTTCTTTTACTACTTTTATAGTTATTTCTATTTTTCATTTTTCATGCAATTTTATTTGGACATATGTATTTCCCCACCTCTTTTTTTATTTCTACAGGTTCAGGTATCCCCTGTTAGTGGGACTTGGATCAGTATTAAGAAAAACAATAAAGCTATCTGCTGAATAAATTTTGGCTTGTCTTATCTTTACTAAGGGAAGTAATTTACAAGTAGCAAGTGTGCAAGTCTTTGTATGTCTGAGCTTGGTCCTATTAGTCCTCCTGGCCACTGTGGTTATTAGCGGGGATGTATGGTACAGGTTTCCCAGGGAGCATGGAGGGGGAAAAGGAAATTCCTTGCTCCCTCCTTTCTTTATTCCCGGTAAAAACATTTCTTTATTTTTTCTATCTTTTTTTTTCCCTAAGCACTGTCTTGTTCAAAGATCCCAACAGCTCAGCAGAGAGGTAGATAGATGGCCTGAGAGAATAGTGAGATGAAGTTGAAACTTCTCTACTCTTGGTGAGAAAATTGGGCAGTTCTTAAGTTTCTGTCTAAGAGACATAGAAAACATGCACTGTCAAAACAGCATGGAATATAAGGGAAGAAGTAAGAAGTGCTGAGATGCCATTCATCTTACCTAACTTGAGCTGCCTAAAAGTAGGTATCTAGTCTAACCCAAAGTTTTCACAGCTGACAGAGGCAAACAAGGGTACATTTCAGAGGCTGTCATCTTATTCAAGGGTATTAACATACAGGAATAAACTGCTCTCTGGAATTGCCTGTTTCCACTAACTAAAGAAAGGGCCTAATAAGAGTGTACAAAATGCTTAGCTTTTAGATAGTTAAATTTGAGTGAGTCTTTTTCGATATTTCTTCAGATTCTCTAATGTTCTTGTCTTCATAACTAGGTATTAAGATTAAATACTAAAATAGACTTTTAAATAAGCTTAGCCTTCTGCAGAGTAGGGATGACTATTCTCATGAATAGTCCATCACACTCAAGATACTCACAGAACTGACCAAGATATTAATTTAGAAGATAATTTAGAAGAAGTTTAAAAGATAACATCAGAATTGACCACGAAATTATCCAAGTTAATCCTAGTATACCAAACGCCCTATAATTAGCTTCTTTCTAGCTGTTTTTCATTAAAGCATACCCTCCTGAAATGCATTTTTTCAAGAGATTTGAAAATCAGGAGATTTTTCAAGAAATGCATTTTCATCAAGAGATGAAAAATACAGTACTTCAATTTCTTGCTATTGTTAATCACTCTTAATTTTTTTTTTTTTTTAAATTACCTCATCTCTGTTTCTTCAATATCTAGATCTTGGGTAATTTTACGGGCCTTTTATACCAGTTTAAAAACACCGTCTGTATTCACTTCTTTCATCTCTCCAGAGATATTCCACTTACTATGGTCAAGATATTTATCTTTTTTTGATCACCTAAAAAAGAATAATTTCCGTAACTTTTTCACTGTAAGGAATAGTTCTCCAGCTCATGAATCATTTTTAATGCTCATTTCTTCTTCCTTTCCAGCCTTTGACATTTTTCTTTTTTTTTTTTCCAGATACACTTCTTGCCTAACTTATCAGCTGAGAGCAGAGCTTTTGATGCATTTTGTCAAATGAATGAATCTCCCCAAGCATTTTCAGATGATTATTTATAAGTATTGCTATGTGAACTGCAAATCAGCAAAGCATGCATGGGTAATTAATACCCATTTCATATGAAATATGAAGAGTAAACACAATTAATTTGCTTTGCATAAAAACCTTTAAAAATCAGGATATGTATTTAATACTTCTTCATGCAGATTGAATTTCTTTGAGCTTGTCATCTCTACATCCTAAGGAATATGTCATTCAATACCACACATACTGTGCATAAAAGTGTGATCAAATAATAAAATAGTGACGACTTTTTTTTCACTTGTAGCAAAGGATTTTTTCTCTGTAATCCTAAACTGCTAAAGGGAGATCCATTGATGTTTTTCACAGAATCTATTGATAATAAACATAATTAATTTCAGAAACAGTCAACAATACCCTTACAAAATTAAGATAGTGGGTAGAAAATAGTAGCAGAAAAAAGATTAAAAGAAAGATGAATGAAAAGACAATACCAGGATTCCCTCCAATTTTGAGAATAAATCTAAACATTTTCACTGCTTGGAAGTTGTTTTGAAAAAGTTTGGATGTCTGTAGAAGTGTTCTAAGAAAACTATTCGCAACAGACCTACCCTACTCCTTCTATGCATATTAAGGATCACATTGAAACATTATAAATAGAAGTGACTTCTGCCATCCTTGATGGGCTGTGGGATAGGAATGGTCTTTCCTTTATCCTCATTTACTCCCTTTGCTGCTCCGTCAGTACAAACAATATCCTTGAAATGGAGAAACAAATTGATCAATTAGTCAAAATGAGGAGCACTTCTGCAAAATGAGGAAGCTAGCACTTTTATCTGTTTTCTCTCAGATCTAATATCCAAAGGGATTTTCTGAAGCATTGCCAGTTTTTCTGACTTTGGAGAGAGCTCAGACAAAGCAGTTCTGCACTCTTTGATACCGGCAGATTCTTCAAGACTCTTGGGTATGTTGTGTCTTTTCTGCCTACCAGGTTGAGTAGGTATACCATACACTTGCAGTGCTTGTACTTTAAGCCTTTTTAACTTGACTTTAAGAAACTTCTTTTTTGAGTGGTAAAGAAATCACAGAAGTCTTGGACCTTTGTATAACTTCTGCTATGTCACTAGAAGTTTGGATTGACTGTGCAATGCTGTATGTGGTCTGCAAAGTAGAAAGATGGTGGAAAAAGAACATAAGAAGAAAGTATAAAAAAATAGCTTAAAAATGGAGAGTGTTTCATAACCAAAGTGAATCAAAATTGTTTTCAGTGAGAGAAACTATGTTTTGCAGGAATCTCTGCCTTTGGCTATTTCTCAGCTACAGGCAGTAGTTCACCAGAGATGTAATTTTGATTCTTATGGCCACAATATTAGGCTTGAACTTAATTAGATTAACTTATTAGAATAAAGTCCAAAAATGAGTAATATTCAGGGTTTTTCCAAGGTGTTATAATGTCAATTTAATTTTTATCACGGCTCAACATGTCTGTCTCTTGGTATCTGCAAAGGGATCAAGTACTGAGGAAATAAACAAACCATCATATATATTTACATATGCTCATTTACCATGCCTGTATTCTGTCTCATTAATGGAGTTATACAAGACAACCCATCAGAATAATTTTTTGGCTATGGTATACTGCTCTGCTGGATAGAAATGGGATATAAGGATGTTTACCTTTGGAAAAAACTTACAGCATTGGACAAATATTTTCAATACATTATTAGACAAGAAAAAGACTTCCACTAGATGTCCAGCTACACTTCAGTCTCTGAGTTCTGCAGCACTTCAGAAGCAACTCAATGTTTCGTAGTCTAGTTCATGAAATCTGCTGAGTTCTTTAAATGAATTACAGCCTTGTATTGATATGGTGGTTTTTTTATCTCTTATTCCAAATACTGCATTGCAGGATGCTAAACAAAATATAGAAATTATAAACTTGTAGACCATTTTAGCTTACAATATGAGAAAGCTATGAGTATTTCTGTTCAGTTATTTGTAGACAAAATTGTTGGCTAAATGTATTTCTACTGCTATAATATGCATTTAAATTATATATTTTTTTTTTTGGTAAACATATGTAATTTCTGTAATTACATTTTTTTCTTCTGGTTTTACTTTTGGTAAATGTCTGAATATACTAACTGAACTGTGGAATTCAGAAATGTTGACTCTGTGCCTGGAGCACAAAACAGAGCCAGTAATGAAAGAAACTACCCAATATTAAAGAATATTAAGGCACTTAGCAATAGGACAAGGGGGCACGGGCTTAACCTTTGCCAGGGGAAATTTAGGCTGGATATTAGAAAGAAATTCTTTACAAAGAGAGTAGTTAGGCATTGGAATGGCCTGCCCAGGGAGATGGTGGATTCACCATCCCTGGAGGTTTTTAAACTGAAATTGGACATGGCACTTAGTGCCATGATCTAGTAAACGGACTGGAGTTGGACCAAAGGTTGGACTTGATGATCTCAGAGGTCTTTTCCAACCCAATTGATTCTATGATTCTATGAATGGATGCGTAAGAGAATGTTTGGAATGTTTATCTTTTGTTTCCAAAGTCTTTCAAAGCAATAAATTACGAAAGGGATAAGTGGCTGTCTGAAGAATAGGATTTGTGAATAATCTACTTCAGATGATCTCCTAAAGGTCATCAATGCATTTTTGTCAGGATACAACAGAACTTATCCTATCTTCAAAAAGAACACTCTCTACTTCACCTCTCCAACTCTAATTTCAGACATTTTTCTAGTGTATTATTTATTTTTTTTTAGCCTTTGAAACATCTGGTGTAAGAAGTTGTTGGAGAAAGTATCCTAGTTTTGATAGACCTTTCATCTGTTCTGCTATGAGTCATTTTATGCTCCACCTGCTTTGTCATACTGAATCACATTTAGAATATCTTTGAAATGTTGCTTAAAAGCCATCCAAATGTTAATCAAAATGTGTGCTATGAAGGTGTTTTCCTCACATAAAGGCAAACCTGTAAAAATGTAATTATGCAAGATCCAGAAACTTTTTTGTCAGAACTGAAAATGGTACATTTTGCTCTTTCTGATATATCCAATAAAGTGCTTTTCAAAGAAGAGGTAGCCATTCTACTTGATGTGTGGAGACATATTAATATGCTAACTTTTTTATTCTGAAATAGGTAGCAATCATGTGTTAAAACTGGAGAAAGAATGAAAAAATCAGAATGAGGTTTCTGTGCAATTAACTGGCAGAATGATGCTTCCATTTATTCTGAAGAGTTACTAGCTCCTCAAGTTGTTTTAAGTTAATGGATTTCTTTTCAAAGTAGACTTCTACTAAGTCAGAATAAGCATATCAGAATTCAGCTCTGAATATTTTGATCATTTTTGAATGGAAGGGCATTCCTTGTTGCAGGGTTATATTGAGTCATACGCTGGAATAAAATGTCAGATCTGTACATGTGTATTTATAGACATTTTTATCCAGGTTGACAGTATTTTTCATGTATCCTTTCTCCTCATAAATTCTTTCTGGTACTATTAATGTAAGTGCCTGGTATTTATTTTTGCCTCTTGCCATATCCAGTGTCATACATCTACACTGTTCATAATCTGAACAAAGAAAGAATGGAACATAAAGAATTTAAGTCAAACGCAAAAGAACAGAACGGAGAAGCAAAGCGAAGAGAGAATTCCTGATTGTTTCTTACCATCAAGTAACAAATTATCACTTTCTTTTCCCCCCTCATTAGGTAGGCTAAATGGCAGTACTTTGTTGCCAATGGGTAAGTAAGAATTTAGTCTCATTTTTCCATGAAGATGAAAAGTAAAATCACTTTGCCATGACCCAGTAGCTGCCTCAGACTGAATAAAGAATGAGCTAAATAATGCAAACCACCTAAACTTGGATTTTTTGTTAACCACATTTAAATATTCTTTGATCTTGCTTTCTGACTCCTGCTCTCAGTACCCTGTGAGAGACTGGCTGGGAGCAAAGCTAAAGATATCTCTCTGAACAAATAGATCGTTGTCTGTGATCATGGCATATATTAGCAAACATCCTACTAATGTGAAAGCTTGCACATCCTTTAGTCTCCAAACTGCTACTGGTTATGTGAAGAGCACAGTGAACTGTAGCACTTACAACATAAGTGCTGGATAGAAGAAAACAAAGATGCAAATTGTTTGGTTGTCCTTAGGCTGACTAGTCATGAAATGTTCATTGCCAGAGTTGTTTAATATTTTTCTGGTTTTCTTGTTAGTATGTGTTGACAATAGTTCAGTTTCTCACCTGTTTCTTAGTGGTTGTAGCTTTGGTTCTTACTGTCAGAAGATCTGTGCCGTGAATCTGCTCAACAAAGCCAAGCATAAGGTCTTGCACCTGGAAAAACATAATCCAGGAGTGCTGCACAGGCTGGGATCTGCCTGGCTGGGAAACAGCTCTGTGGAAAGGGACCTGGGAGTCCACCAGCAACCAGGTGGACAACAAGATCATTGTGAGTGAACAGTGTGCTGCTGCAGCAGTGAAAGCCAACAGGATGATAGGTTTTGTCACTCCCAACAGAGTTGAAGTCATTATTCTACCTACTCAGCACTTGTCAGGCCACATATAGTTTTGGTCCCTGCTATGCAAAAAATGATGTGGACATGCTGGAGGGGATCCAAATAAGGGCTACAAAGATGATGAAAGGTCTGAGAAATCTGACAGGTGAGGAAAGGCTGAGAGAACTGGGTTTGTTTGGTCTTGAGAAAAGAAGGCTTAGGGGAGCCCTTATCACTATGTTCCAGTATTTAAAAAGTGGCTACAAAGTAGTTGCATAGAAAAGGCGAGGGGTAATAGGAACAAGTTATTCCTGAGGAGGTTCTGATTGGATGGGAGAGTAAATTTTTTTCACATTGCAAATGCTCAGCCACTGGAATGATCCCCCAAGGAGGTGGTGGATTCCCAAACACTGGATACTTTTAAAGTTGGGTGCTGGGGTGTCTTTTCTAGACCACACTTCTGCCAAGGAAATTTGAGTATGATGGTCCTTGAGGTCCTTTCCAACCTGGTATGGTATGATTGTAAGATTCTATAATGAAAATGACTTATATGATGTGGTCAAAGAAATAAAGTTGTTATGGTTTAAAATGTTATATCCTCTCATAGATAACTAGTTAGTAAAACAATAAGAAAGAGGGATGAGAAAAAAAAAAAAATTGCCCCCCGAATAATTTTGTCCTGGTCCTGTTCAATCTATTAATGAATTTTAGGGAAAAGGAAGTAAGTAATAAAATGATAAAAATATAAAAATTAGGAATTATACAGATTTTTTTCAGGAAATATTTACTTTTTACGAACAGTGAATTGTCTCTGAGACATCTACCATATTGAATATCGGGAAGATAAAATGTCAGATGAAATTCAGTGTCGATTAATAAAAAAAATGAAAATGTGGATAAAAAAAATTGTTATATATACAAAGCTGAGATGTGAATTAGCTATTACCATTCAGGAAAGAGCTCTTGCTGCCATGGTGAATAGTTCTTTGTAAATGTTAGCTCTGTGCTCACTGGCACTCAGTAAGGCATGCTAAGAATTATTATAAAAAGATTAAAGAACTCCAGAGAAAACAGCATTCTATCAATGTATAATCCTATGATGAGTACATATCTACAACTGTTTGTGAAGGTCTATTCAGGCCTCCACTTCCTCAGCTTCAAAATACATGAAACTTGAAAAGGCGTTTTGGCAAGGATGATAGGAGATATGGAAAACTTTTCTGTGACAAGCAGTTAAACAGGCAGGGAACATATAGCCTGAAAAACAAAAGAGTGAACAGACTTGTGATGAAGACTTGTGAAATCATGAATGGTATGAAAGTAATGAATAGCACAAGAATTATGGGCAATTATGATTTCATCAAATGAAATTAGCTGTCAGGTTTTGAAGAAAGATCAGGAATTACTTTTCCATGTAATAAATAATTACATTGTGGAAGTAATTAATACACAATGTGGATGCCAAAACCCTCAAGGGAGTACAAAAGGAGTATAGGACAAATTAGTGCAAGAGATACATTCATCTCAGGAAATATCTTCTCCTTTGCAGAAACTGACGTTATTAACAGAGGTGATATATCAGATAAAAATAAATGGCCCACAATGTATATTTATCCCAAAATTCCTTTTTTTTTTTTTTTTTTTTTTTTTTTCCCCCCACAGGTATCTGCTCTGCTGCCACTGTGAGACAAAGGAGTAGGTTACAATGATATTTGGCTTAATCAGTACATATGTCCCCATATTTCATGGTCTTATATGTCCTCTCAATTCTTTCTGACACTGTCTGCCTGACAAATTTGTCTCTTTGTGACTCAGTATCTTTGGAGTGGAGTCATTCTCTTCACAAATTAAATGTATACCTCTAAGAAAATAAAGGCTTTGTGAGGCATACAGAGTTTGCAGGAAGATATTAAGGGATCTCAGCTTAAGAGAGAGCATTTCTTTTCTTTTCTTATGAAGCCTTAGTTTATAAAACCTGTTTAGAAAATGGTAATAAATTGAAAAAAGACAATAGAGAATTGATCAATATGGGTTAGAGGAAACTAACCTGCTTTGAGCACTAGAAGAAAAGGGGAATTAAGAAATCTGTAAAGAAAGAAATTGTGTAAACTCATTCAAAGCAAAATAAAAAAAAAAAAAGTGTGAGTAAATTCTACCATGTCTTTAAGTATGGCACGAAATATATTTATATAGAAGAGAGGGAAACCAGAAAGGAAGTTTGAAATATTACAAAACCCATAGGACTAAGGAAGACACAATTTTTTTCTATTTTCAAGGAATGTGATTACACATGATGTTATTAACAACACATAAATCTAGAATATGTTTTTATGGGAGATTTCTGTAACATTTTTATATGTAAGTTACAGTCCCTTTCGGTTCAAATAATTTCCCCCTCACCCCATCTGCCTCTCCATCTTCCTTTTTTCCCCTTTCTTTCCCCAATTCTGTACCATTTGTTGTCATGATAGTTTTCTGCAGTATATTTATTGGTAAGCAGTGGGGAAAGTATTGTTGTGAATACTTGTGAATCTCAGTATTTTCTTAACAGAAAAAAACCCCAAGCATTTAAATTAATTTAGTTTCCTTTTTATGTACATAATAATGTTATCAAAGACTTGAGGGTGATCAAGAAAAGAAAGACAATAAGAAAAAGAAAGAAGAAATTTTTCTATATAGAATATATAGAAATATATATAGAATATATTTTAGAATATATTTTTTCAGAGCATTTTCTTTTACATTACAGGGTACATTTGGATTAGCATTTGCAAGCCGTTTTTAATAAAGCTGTTTAAAAGTGTCAGAAAGACCATACTAACAATAGTAAGTAAAGACTGTAAAGAGTGCAAAGTCAGAACATATGCAAGCATACTCAGAGAAAGGATTCCTGAATTATTAAAAAGAAGAAAAGCAAGAGGGTAAGTAAGTTTGTGTCATAACCAGGTCACAGTTCTAATAATGATTTCAATCCCATGTAACACTACCTCTTGCTTTATTGGCCTGGTAATTGTTTCTTTCACGCCATAGATGTAACAATAATGACCATCTAGAAATGTGAGCAGTCTAGAAGCAATACTAACTGCTTGCTGTCCACACAATTAAATAATTAAATGTAATTTCAGATACTCTAGTTTCCAGAATGGTTTGGTCAGAGGTAAGACAATATTAACCGCTCTGCAAAATCAGAGGAAGAAAAGGAAACTTTCCACTTCCGACCAATACTAGCCAAAGTTGCTTTAATTCTTTCTACATTTGCTGTAATTTTACCAAAAAAAGTCCACTGTTCAACTGTCAAATGCATTATGTTTGCTCTAAAAGTAATAGTGGCATTTCTTAATAAAATCCCTGTGTCTTTTTATACACCTCGCAAGTATGCGGCGAATTAGACATGCATACCAGTTGGTCCTGGAGTAATTTGCAAGTGTTAACAGAAAAGCTGAAGTCTGCTGAGTGCTAGAATTACATAGTAAAATACAGTAAGGAACATTTATCTGTCTCAACGTGTACATTTTATTTTCTGCTAGTGATAGGAATACAACTTTCTTGTCATTGCCATTGTGAAAGTTTTTGATGGGACAAGTAACAACAGCACTGCATTTATTTTCATTGCTTTCTAAAAATATATAGTATGATTGCTGGGAGTACACTGATGCAAATTATGATTATTTGATTTGAAAAATACCTTTCTTACTGTGCTCTTCAGCACTGCGTAACAAGTTATATAATGCATTAATTATGACTTTACTGTCTCTTTGTGATAAGAGACAAGATGACACTTTGTGTGTGATGGAATACCTTTTATAATCACTTCCCATCTAAATCTAAGGTCTAGTTTCACAAAAACTAGATTTTTGAGGTCAGTGGTGAATGCAATTCACATTGTGTCACTAAAGTATCCTTTTAAACACAGAAGAATTGCCGTATTAATACTATTTGATAATTGATACACTTATTTTAGAATAACACTTTACACATATGCAGAGCTGTGCAGAAAAATATTTTATTGCTCAGAGAGCATCAGTGAATGAACCTTTTCACTACCTTTCTGTGTTTCATATTATCATCTTATTCTCTCAGATGGAGAAGGTAAGTTATCTGTAATTTATCCAACAAATTATGAGCAGAACTAGGATTACAACTAAATCTCTCCTCATCTTCTTTTAAACATCAGACTATGTTTTTTCATTCTCATTCTTCAGAAGATCTCATCAGAAATTGAATTTTAAAATCATTTTATGTGCATATTATGCCAAGTTTATAACTCAATATCACATTTAATGTTTTTAAAATTATAAAAAAATAACCTGAGGCATGCAGTGTAAACCAGAGGCAACATTTATTTCAGCAAGCTTTTCTCATGAGCAAAGTATTGCTAGCACCACTGACCTCCCCATGGATTTTTCTTTCACTTTTTTTTAATATATGTTAAGCTAATAAGAAATTTGTGCATATAGTAATCAAAATAAGTCTCAAGAGATGATGATGAACAGCCACCAGGAAAGTTTCAATGATGAGATTTTTGTTCTCAGAAAATACCATTTTCAAACTAATCCTTTTGCTGTTATGAATTGGTTGCAATGAAATACTGTTGGAAATGTTTCCCAGATCTTGGGTAGAATATCTATCAAGTAAGAAACAACAAGTGAGATGCCAGAATAATAAGTGACTGGGTAGGAAGGATATTTAACAGAGATGTAGAAGACACGGATTAAATTCCTTCTCTGAGGGATTTAATACTTTCAAAATTCATGTGTCTTATCAATTTAGTTATTCGGAGACAAGAGTCACAGTGCAATGTATCATTACCACCTAGGAATTTTTCTAAAATTCAAAATGTTCTTGTGAATTGGAAACAATATTTCCTACTCAGTCCTCCCTGTGAGGAATGGAGATAAATTTTCTTAGAAGATTAAAAATAACAGTAGGCCATATTCTGATTGTTTTAATACTTATTTTAAAACACCGAGGAATTTTAAAATTAAATCTGATTATATTAAACTTCTTACAAGGAACTGATGATGCAATGTTTTTTTTGCAAACTACATATTTGTGTCATGGCTTCAAAAAACAAGATAAAGAAGAAACTATTTTATCTTGTGAGCAGATGAGCTTTAGAATGAAAACTGTATGTTCTTGAAATCCTATGATTTAGATAAGTTGTTTTTATAAACTGAAGTATATTTAATCAAAATAAATTTGTTTTGGTTTCAGGTAGCTGCACTACACTGGATCAATGTAATGAGGTCACGGTTGAAGTTAATTAATGGACATGGATACACTGTTTCCTTTTTCAAGTTCTGGTTGTACGAATGAATGCAAATAGCATTGACGGATGATAGATGCAAACTTTCCAAACGGGCTAAGCAGTAAAGTTCAGCTGTAAATTGATCCTTTAGGGAACAATTTCATTTTTAATTACCAGACTAGTAGCAACATTTAACTAAAAAACCACCACCCAAAATAAATACAAATACCCTGGATAATAACCTCAGGGCAAAATACCGGTGACGAATTTGCCTGGATTTCTGAAGTTTTAGTCCACTGAGTAGAAGATACTCACTTTATATGAGATCAGTGTATTTGAAATGGAAGGCATTGGTGGGTCCTAGTTCACTATGTCAGTTCCATACTGATTTCATTAAAGTTAATAGGAATATTGTTGTTGAAGGGTATCTACTTTTTTTGACCCTTTTTTGCCATAGCACTTGCAAAACATGTAACAAGCAAAACAAAACAAAACAAAAAAAGAAAAAATGTTGACAATATTAACCAATATATTGTTTAGTACTCAAATGCTGTTAATATTCTGCGTCTATTAATCCTACCTGCATAGAATTAATCGGAATTCAAATTAAGACTTTTTATGGCAATTAGAGATATGGGTTCCAGAACTTTGAGACAATTGAGGGAACTGAGTACAGATTTCTCATTTCTGGGCAACTTTGATTATCACATGCCCTTCTCTCATGCACTTTTCCCCCTCAAATTTCCCCAAAACTTTTTGTTTCACTGTAAAAGGAGAACATCTGCCTTGTGTTGCATTCCTCATGCATAAGTAACTTCGAATTTGAAGTTTAACAGAACATGGGTGAGGCTGAATAGACTACAATACACAGAGTTTCTGTTTATATTCAAACACAGGGAGGAAGGTTTTGTTCAAAGACTTTTGACTTAATTTAGTCAACCTATGGTAGTATTGAAGAAAACATATCTCTGAATCATTCTCTTTGATTGTGCTACTATTTTTCATCGAAGAGTTGTTTTAGGTATGAAAATATGTGGGATAAATATCTCCAAGCTGAGCCCTGGGTGCTACTGTAGGATCCTTTAACAGGATCTTGACTGGGTGCAAGATGACTCTGAAAGGCAACCTAAAAAAACCCACATAGGTGTCTGGGGTATTCATACTAGAGTAAAACTGAACCTTGTTCTATAACTTCTAGAGTAAGTACCTTAGCAATTTCATTATTGCAATAGGTCATGCCAAATTCCACTTCACCACTACATCAGAAAGCAATTCTTTTTGAGCTTTATGGGTTCCTGCTGGTATATAGTAGTCCAGCTGAAAATGCCTAGGACCTCCACTGGGACATTTGCCTGATAATTGCCTTCATTTGCAAAGCCCACTGAGGACATTTATTTTCTGGGTCTTCAGAATTTCTAAACATGTAGGAAAAAAAAAAGGGTTCAGGAATAGGATTCAGTCTCTCTAACTGTAGAGAGATTGACCTGAGTTAGTGGCTCTGCGTTCCCTCTAAAGCCAAGAGAAATACACAGATAATTTGGACGACTGATTTGTCTGATCTATTTTAGGCATCTTCTTCAGCAGATGAACTGGACCCTGTGTGTGCCTATTTCTACATTTTAACTATACTGGAATCTAGGCTGCTGTAGTTGTTGACATGGTGAAAAAAACTTCTAGGGAGCTCCTGTCTAGTCAGAAAGGAGGTACCACCCTTTCTGAGAAGGTGGTTGGGCACTGGAACAGGCTCCCCAGAGAAGTGGTCACAGCACCGAGTCTGTCTGAGTTCAAGAATCATTTGGACAATGCTTTCAGGCACATGGTGTGTTTCTTGGATTGTCCTGTGAAGAGCCAGGAGTTGGACTCAATGATTCTTGTGGGTCCCTTCCAACCCAACATATTCTACAATTCTGTGATTCTATGAGAGAAGGAATTTCTGAGGGAAACTTCTTAGAGTCCATTGGCCAGATCACTCACTTTGAGAACATTAAAGATCTACTTTCTGAAGATTTTTTTTTTCTCAAATCTAATGCAAGGATATAAGTTGACAAAAATTTTGGGGTGGGCAGTAAAGAGTTTATGTGCATTTGGGGCATCCATTTTGGATTTTGGTAGCTAAACAGAGACTAATGGAATGAAAACTTTTAATAGGTCTATCTATCACCTGAACAGTAGATACACTTCATCTTGTTAACTGCTTCAAAGAGAAATAAATGTAGAACCAAACTACAGCCCACTCAACACTGCAGAGAATTATGGAGCTCAGAAACTATGGCCAGATCCTCAGCATTTCTCTAGTTATTTTTCTCTGAACACGTATGATTATACGTACATGTTTCATGTGCTCTGAAATAATTGATATTATGTTGCGATATGTTTGTGTGGAAAATTGTCTTTTAATTCTAGGTCAATGCACACAACTTCTATTACTTTTTATTAAATTTTTAAAACTGTCTTTTAAGACTTCAAGTCAAGCAGATGCATAGCTGTTATCATCAGAGACGTGGCAGTGACTGTCCTTGATCTCCTTTCTCTATATGTATCATGTCTGATTTCTAGCCTTTTTTCCCCAACTAATACAGTCTTTGAGCTCACAATTTTTTCCTCTGGAAGAGCGAGTCTTTGTGTACAGTGTGATGTAGATAAGTATATTAACTTTAACAAAATGACTGCTTTCAGCAACTCTGTCTTGTCTTAGTGAGCATGGGACTACTGATAAGTAGACTAACAGGATGTCTTCAAAACAATTTATTGTTTTCTTTTCTGAGAAAAAACCCCTTCAATTAATACAAAAAGGTTTTAAAAAGCTGTTGAAACTCTACATTTACAGGCTTTATTATTGTAATAGGAACTGGGAAATTTTGGGGGGTTGTATGAGATGTATCCATCTAGTCCCATCCCTCCCTCCAACATGTTTCTGACAGCTGTCTTCCTTCAGAATACGAAAGTACCTGTTAAGATATAAGCATAGTTAATGACACACAGTTATTCAGGGGGAGTGGGGAGGAGTTTCTTGCTGGTTGGTTAGATAATTTAGATTAGTTTTGGGTTGGTTTGCTTTGGGTTTCTTTTTGCATCAGCCCATTTCTAGTTAAGCCAAAGTAATAACACAGTGACCAAATCCTGCCATAGTCTGGCCAGTTTATAGAATGAAGAGCAATTCTTGTATATCACAGAGCTGCCTGATGCCCTTCACAGACCCAAGAAAAACCAAGATATGCACTTCCATTTGAAAGTGCTTATCGCCTTACTTATTTGGGTTCTCACCACGTCTGTTAGGAAAATTAAAGCACCACTGGTCACCTACAACACAAAGGGAAGCAAATTGCCTATTATAGACAACAGTCGAGAGGGTGGCACAGACTGAAATGAAAATAATTAAAAGCTGGCCTTCTAAAATGAACTTATAAATTTTAAGTCATTGTTATAATAGCTCAATAAAAAACAGACTCGGCTATGTTCGATGCCAATTAAAACAATGATTTATCTGTGATGGATAATAGGTGAGTAGGAGCAAGATTTTATTGTATAACTGCAGTCATTTATTTAATTTGAAGCTCTTGAGGATTATAAAAATATTTCAGAGCAGCTAAAAGGACAATGATAAGGCCAGTATATAACCACTGACAGTACTGCCTGTGGAAGGAACGGCAGTCCCACTAGAGCAATAGTTGGATATTGGACCTATCACTTCTGAGTTAGTTCAAACCAGGCCAGGTCAGTTATACAGTTAAGCAGCACTGCTTAAGTTCCTCTGTTTAATATTGCCATTCATTGCAGTCATCTGCCCAATAATCACTAAGTATTAAGATTCTAGTCAACTTTTCAGGGCTATCATGTGTCCAATTAGATGCAACTGAGTAGAAATTTGTTTCCAACCCATGCTGCCTCAGTTTTCCATGTAATACACCAGTTTATTTCACATAGGGAGCAAGAAAGGGGAACCCTGTATAGAGTATTTCCACTTTAATGATGGGCAAGAATCCTTGCTCTGATCCTCCCTTCTCTGTATGGAGCCCTCAATAGCCTCTGTTCTCAATTTCAAAACGTGATTCCCCTCAGCTCAACCAAGGTAGATGAAACTACATGGCCAGGCTGTTCAGAAAAAGGGATAAAACTATTGGTTAGTAGTAGAACTGTCATTTGTACAAGAGACATGGCTTTCATACAGACTTTCACACAGACTTTCACAGACTTTCACAAGGCTTTCACACAGACTTTCACAGACATTTGAAGTTGTACAACTTCAGTGCTGAGCTGAAATGTATGTCTTTAATTTAGGATTTATGCCATATAATTTTCACGTGTCACACATACACGTATGTATGCACAACAGAACATGTATAAACATTAATGCTCACTACATCCCTATGCTTGTACTTTCGATCGGCTAATTTCTTCAGGATAAGGAGAGACAGAAAGAGATTATTTGGCATAAAAATAAATTGAAAACTTTAATAATGTGCAAAATTATATTGATGCATTTGTATCCAGTTTACTTCCCAAAAGTAGTTCTGCATATGGAGATTATACTTGATTATACTTTTAAGACAAACCATGTCCTTCATTCTTTTTCTGTCTCATCCCAAGGAGTGGTCTCAGTGCAGAGGCCTCTGTTTTAATAGAGATCTCTTTTTTTAGGTGGGTGGAATCTGTATCTATCAATCTGTTTCTCAACAATAAGTATAAAAATATGCTGATGTAGAACATCTTATTTTCCATTCTTTGAGAACCTCTGTGATGAGTTGACCTTAGCTGACTTCCAGATGTCCACCAAGGGTCAACCCTCCACCGTGTCTAGTTTTTTTACTCTAAATTTTCAATAATTACAGTGATAGAAGAATGTTTATGTAGTAGGCTTATTAATGAATGAATATATGAAGAAAAGGTATTCATTTTTTACAATCTGTAGTTTAGACAAACAGAGGCTTTATTGTGATTGCTTTAGTTCAAAGGTCGTATCTGACACTTTATTAAAAGTGGTTTTGCTTTGCAATTCTTTATAAATATCACTTGTATTTGATTTCAGATAACCTTAGTTTGTTCATCTAAACATTCCAACAACATGGGGAGGGGAAGAGAGGAAAAGAGGTAAATCAAGGTAATATAAAATCAATCTATGTCATAGTTCCAAAACATTCAGCACCAGATCACTACATCTAGTTTGCCTTTTGTTCATGGGAAATTACAAACCCACAATATTTAATCCAGTAGGTATTTTGTTGATCTCAATTGATTGTGCCTGACTGTCTCAGGCTACTTTTCAGAATGTCATTCAGCTTTGATTAGAGACACAAAAGGCCTACTCAGTGGATCTTTTACTCCTTTATTTTTTCTACAATAAAAACTGTGCTGTGTTTAGGATTTATTTTCAATGCAATCAGTCCATTACTTTCTTTAAGAAAAATAAAAAAGACTACCTCTCCAGTTTCTCAAGTTAATTAATTTTCTTTAACTTTCAAAATAAATTCATGACTCTTATCTATATATCTGTCATTTTTAAATGACCTTTCAAAATATAAGACCAAAATTGGATGCGATTTTGGATGCAATTGGATGCACTGTTCTGAATAATGCCTTGTACAGAAGAATATTACTTTTTTGTTCATAGAACAACAAAAACAAACAAAATCAACCAACCAACCAAAAACAAACAAAAGCCCCCCAAACCCCCACCAGAAAAAAAAAAAAAACAAACAAAAAACCCAACAACAAAACAAAACAAAACACCAAAAAAACCCCAAACCAGCAAATGCCAAACTCAAACCCTAGGGTTTTTTCCTTGCTTTTTCTATTTAATTTCTTTATGGCATTACAATGGTGTTCAAGTGGAATGGTTTATTCATTTGGGTTTTATTAAATAACAATAAAATTAAAACTCATATCCACAGAATCTGTCCATAAAAACCTTCATTAAATGACATTTTCCGACTGAAGACTTTTTGCCCAACATCTATCATTAAGGGGTAGTAACTTCATTAACTTTAGAAATTGTTAAACTTATTGTAAAGGAAGATTACATGCAGGTACCCCCAAAATACCAGGCAGTGGAAGGATCTAGGAGAATTTATTTCCGAAAGCCAAGAACACCTAACATCTCAGTACAAAACTGCACCCGGCCTAGGAAAGACATGCTCTGCTTCAGGGGTCTTCATACATGTCTTCAAGACTCTTGTACCCAGGAGTCGGCTCCTGTGGAATGCAGGAAGAGAAAACATCTAAAACTGTCTCTTAGAAAGGTGCCTCTTTCCAGGCAGAAAGCTTTCATAAGGCAAAAAAACTCCTCATCTCCTCATAGTAAATCTTCTGGAAGGTTTTTCTATACTTATGTTTGTTTTATTGAAATCACATAAAGCAAACTTTTGGAGTATATTATTTGATTAAAAGTCAGACATCTTACACCAGTTTGACTGTTACATTTGACTTTAA
Organism: Pachyramphus minor; assembly: GCA_013397135.1. NCBI lineage: Eukaryota > Metazoa > Chordata > Aves > Passeriformes > Tyrannidae > Pachyramphus > Pachyramphus minor. The sequence continues at coordinate 25,939 of VYXB01004618.1, forward strand.
AAACTTTATAATTTAATCAAAGAGTAGTTGAGGTTCACTGTGTTGAAAACATGAGTTTTGCACAGGATGATTCCTACTTTCATTAATTGCCAGAATTTCTTCCTGATTTCGTAATCTAAACCTACCCTCTTTCAGTTTAAAATCTCTCCCCTTGTCCCTTGTGGCCCCCTTTAGGCACTGGAAAGTGCTAGAAGGTCTCTCTGTAACCTTCTCTTCCCCAGGCTGAACAATCCCAGCTCTCTCAGCCTGTCTTGATAGGAGAGCTGCTCCAGCCCTCTGATCAACTTAGTGGCCCTCCTTTGGACTCACTCTACCAGGTCCATGTCCTTCTTATATTAGAGGCCCTAATTCACTACTGTATTAGTTCAAAATCAGCCTTTTCTTTGTTTTACCTAAGTTTTAGGTATTATTTTACTTGTAAATATTTGGGTCATCCCATCTAACCTTTCTAAGTGCTGGTATAATATCTGTACTCTTCTAGTTAGTCTGTAATTTAAATAAATTAGCCACCACCAAGCCTAGAAAAAAATGTTCAACTCTGGTATCTAATCCTGTTGAAATAAAGAATATCTTCTCTTTCCCACTCACTCATTACCAGACAAATGAGAATTCCTCTCTCTACTGCAGTTCAATAGATGCAACATTCTTTTATGGAAAAGCAGTCGTTCACACACAAGATATAGAGACCACATTCTGCATTCAAAGACTGCAGATGAAGTGGAGGCACAATATTACAAAGCTACAAGGGTACCCTGGAGTATCTCTGTGCTCTTAGGTGGAAAGAAAAAACCAGTTTCTCATCTAGAAGCTTTTTTGTATTTCTGTCTTAAAAACTATTTTTCACACTAATTTATTTTACAAATTTGAGCTAAGTTGAAGTTACCATGTTTGAGTTAATAGTTGTGTGTTCAAACCCACTATTTAGTAGTTGTATTCTCAAAGGAAAATGCAGCTCACTGAACCCAGGAAATTTCTATAATAATTTTGTTGGTTTGTTTTTATTTCGTGTCCTACTGCAGTTTTATTCATTGTTCAACATTAATAATAATGAAGTGAATTCTTACAGAAGCATCTTTATTCTCTTCTAATTACATCACACCTCTGCCTGACTTAACTCTCCTAAATGTTAATGTTCTTTTCTCCTGGGAGCTTTAGTTCTTAAGCATATACCAGAAGTTTCACTGCACACATCTTTCAACCTTCAGCTGTATTTATTATCTGAAAGAGGTCAGAATCATCTGACTAAGGAATGATGAGAGACCTTACAACTACATATCAAAGAAAAAAACCTTTTTGAGAAATCAAGGGAGGATGAACATATTAATGAAATATGGAATTAAGCTGACATTCACTCAGTCTCTAAGCTAGAGAAAAAAGGAAAAAGTCCACATTCATCTGGGTGTATAATTTTGGGACTTTCTTTTAATTACATGGTAATTCTTAAATCTTTTTTATTTTCCTCCTTAATTTTACCCACACTTGTTCATCTGATAGGTTTTGGTACCTTCTCTACTTTAATTTCTGCTGATACCCTTTACTCTATCTTTTTGTTTATTTTTTGGCTACCATAACAACCTTTTTCATTGCTTCTAGCTACATCTAATTTCTTCTAATTTCTTCTTTCACATATTTTCATTCTTTTGCTTCTTTTTTTTTTCTTTTGAGGGGAGGGCAGAAGAGGGGGAGAGGTCTGTCTGGTTCAATAAAAATTATTAATGGATTCTTAGAAACATCTATAAAGTAATCTTGCCCAAATTTTTTAATACATTTTAGATAGATCAAATAGTTTCCTATGCTAGTTTTTTATATTTTAGTTCATGAAAGTTGATGGGAAGTGACCAAAACTCCATAACACTGTGCAAAAGTTTTCAATTTTACAGTAGCTTATAGTTAATCATTATCTGAAAACAGTTTGTAAAAATTGCATGTCTTTTGAAGACAGATTGCACTTTTCAAATTGTTTTTTTCATCCAGATCATCTTGGAGAACACTCAATTCAAAAGTACCCTGAATTCAAGTAAATAATTTCCAAATACTGTTTTACATAAAAATAAAACAATTTGCCTAATTTTGGCTATGACTTTCTGGTACATGCTGAAGAAGCAATGTAAAAGTTGTTGTGCTCTATTTGACCCATGCAACAGTTCAAAATCATACGAGGAATCTGTGCATCTCTATTAGGCTAGAGGGAATTTTCTTTCATTCCCCTTCTGTAGATTTACACATCCTGGTTTTGTAATTCCCACATAGTATTTCTTACCATACATACAACTTTTATTGAAGAACTGCATACTCAGCACACTGCAATCTATCATCTGCAGACTTCAGAAGACAGAGTAGGAAAGGGATTCCTTTCATTGCCTCTATGTCTGCTATATTTCATTCTTTTTATGATTTGTGGGTTTTTATTTTTAAAGCAGCAAGTGACACGGCAAAAAATACGCCAGTTCTGCCAAATGCAGCTGTCCCTATCACTTCAAAAAAACTTGCTTCCACACTTACAAAGATTAAATAAAAAGCCAAACACTAACACAAAAAATTTCATACTTGGAAAAGAAAAGGAAGTTGTCTCAGCAGGTATAGTGTTTTTATATGTGGCAACACTTTAGTAGTGTTTCCCATTCCCTCTAAATGGGAAAGGAAAATACAATAGTTGGTTGTCTCTTATTCTAGTACATAGTCTGGATTCATTCTGGGTAATTTGAGACATTTAACTGATGTACCTTTGTAAGGGCCCTGCTGTAATGTCTTTCTGCTGTGAATTGAGAGTGCTGCAGGTATGTCATAAGCTACCTGCATTCCCAATAAGAGACTTCTAGAGTTACCTTGATTACAGAACCAATCTTAGGTATGTGCACTCCTAAATTGCTTATACAGATTCATGAGGTTTGGATTACATGAATCTGTGCTGGGAACCTCTCATGACCTTGCATTTCTGGATATTGCTAATACTAAAATTTCTGCCTTTCACTGTATTACAAGCCAAAGTTTAAAAGTATATTTGGAAAATTAGAATATACTATCAGACTCTGAATAAAATAACAAGAGAAAAGTCTTTGAATGCTCTGTAATGCCCTTATAATGCTGTATCATAGCTGATAATAGGAGAAAAAAAAGTATTGCTTTTCAACAATGTAATTTTTTTTCCAAAAGATAAAATTGGGAAAAAAAAAATAAATCTTGTGGCTTTTGTTCCAATATTTTGTAAATTATAAAAATATTGCTGATTAAGTTATTAATCCAATATATTCTGTCAAATAAAATTAGTCTTGGATAGATGTTGAAAGATTCAATATCAAAGGTAAATGTGATTTACAACCAACGCAAGTATTCTGACCCTGTAATATTTCATTTTTGATGCCTTCAAAGCAGCTGTAATGGGGATGGACAATATTGGCTGGTCTGATTTTTTTCATATTAAATGATATTTTAATATGAATATTGAATACTTTTAAACTGGATTTACATTAGTGAGAGATGAGGCTACTCACATCCTGAAAGGACTGTAGCAAAGACTTGGAGGATGTGTCCTATATGCGTACAGCTGAAGGTACTGAATTGTTTTTTCATTGTGCCTGAGTGTAGCGAAAAACATCCTTAAGGAGCTTAATCCATTACTTAATACTTAATACATTAGTTATGTTATTTTTGAATTATACTCCAGAACATCTCCTTTTCCTGCAAGCTTCCTTCCATTACTGCTTTTCAGATACTTACATATCTACCTTTTAGGTGTCTAACCTCATATATGGTGTTTCAAAATTCAAATTCAAAGAAAAGCTAGTTAGAGATGAGCATCCTTGTGTTTTCAATTCAGCTAAGCTTATCTTGGTAAACAGAAATAAATAAAAGAGCACATCAATACAACCGTGTGGCCTTTTTTTTTCTCTTATAACAAAAGACACTCACATATGTGGATGACTTCTGGAACTTCTATACAGATATGCAAAGCAGCCATTTGAACATATTTCAGTAGAAAACATCTGCAGGATCTACACTGTGTTAACACAGTGATATATCAGAACCCTCTTGTCACACTGTCATGAAATGTTTATTCTGTTTATAAAGGTGAAGAGGAAGGTTATCCTAACATTATGCATTTTAAGAAAAGTGAGCACAGAAGCTTGTCTGCTATTTGTGTATTGTCATAAAATTAAGTTCTCATTTCATTAACAGCACTCACAGGAAAAATTGTATCAGCTTTTCTTTTGTCTGAGAAGATGCAAATGTTTGTAATAAGATGTTTTTGTCCTGAGTTAGCAAAAATGAATGCACCCAACGTAATAACACTACAGAAAAGCACCATGAAAAGAGAACACTGTTATCATCATGAAGCAGACACTTTAGGGATATTCTACTCAAAGACTTGATTTCTCTGTACAATTGTGACCTGCTGACAATGAGAACCACTTTATACTGTATTTTGTGTTACTACACTATGTCAGGAAATCCCAATGCTCTGCAACAAGCTCTCATCCTTACATGCTAAGAAAAAGGATGAGATATTGCTGAAAGGGGACTCAACACTACTGATAATACACAATAAATCCAGTGGATCCAGAACAACTCTTTTTATTGTTTCTGAGCACTTATTTTTGTTTCCCACAAGCAGTCTTAGCAAAGGGCCTTTTCATTTTGACTGAATTTATTTATTCTTGCTGTCTTCTGTTCTCTTCCAGTTCAGTCTGTCCTGAAGTAAAACACATCCTGAGAAGCAGTTCTGCTTTGTATTCTGTCAGCCAGGCCCTTTATAAATACATTCCTCAGAAAACAGAGCCTTAGACAGAGCATGAGCAACTTTTATCCCATAACTGTCATGAGAGTGTAATTTTAATGGGATTACAGCACAAATAAAGGTAATAGGTCTGAAATTATTCTCTTTGAGGCGATAGACTAGTACCTCTGAAAAAGATCTAAGGTAACTGTTTCAAAGTTTCCAACTCCTTTTTTTTTTTTTTTTTTTTTTTTTATACTAGAAGCTGCTCATTATGGAGTGAAAAGCACAGGACTGTGTTCTCCCCAGTTTTCTCCCTCTCGACCTGCACTGATTTTTTAAAGAAAAGTTTTGAAAGTGCATGGAGCACCATTTCAAGGTTAAGCATTTCCAGTTCCTTGGAATGCTCTCTAGTGGACAAGCATGATTGTGTCTCTTCAGCCTTGGGATTCTGACATTTGAGTCTGTGTATTACCAACACAATAACTCAGTTTCCAAAAGGCTACAGACTGTCCTTACCAAGAGATATCTTTAGCATCACTTCCAAATACACAACTGAGAGCACCTAAAAAATAACATTTTCTCACATCCTCATCAGTGAATATATATAAATATAAATAAAAGATACATCTTCTTTTACTGTATTTTACAGTGTATTTTTACAATGTATTACAATTATTACAATGTATTTTTAATGCAACATTGCATGCAATGTTGCATTAAAAAAAACACTATTAAAATTAGGTTTCAGAGCTTATCAATTAGGTATGATAGTGGTTACATTTTAGGCCTGTAGGTCTTTTTTGGCTCTGATGCTAAGGATCAGATGTTCCCATTATAGCCATTATATGTTCAGTGGAGGTGAAAGGCTGATACACTCCCTGTGTCACCAGTGGGATATGCATGCCTATCCATAGGTTTTTTTCATGTGATTTTAGCTGCTGCTTTGCTCTTCTGGCATCTAACTACTACTCTAGGAAGGCACAAGACTTCCTGACAGCACTGTAGAGAAGCTTGAGATACTCAAGGGCAATCTAGATAGCACTTGATAGTAATTTTCAGAGCAGCTAAACCTTGCTCTGAATGCCTGCTTTAGAGCAAATTCTGGTTCTATTGACTGTGCTGATGAAACCCACAAATTATAGTGGAAGCTCAGACTCCCAGCTCAATGATCAATACCTGTCTGTAGACACTTCAACACAGATGTGTAAATATGGAGATGAATCACATCAAGGACTCAAGTCAACACACATTTGTGTTTACTGAACATCTTCTAAAATATCCAAAGCATTTGCACTGAGCTGGCATATATAATAGTTCATTGAGAGGAAGCTTGCACTCTTCCAGAAGTGCAGCTGGAGGACAGGTGGGATACCTTAAGGCATCTCAAGTAGCATTGGATGCTGGCACATAAATAGAGGAATCAAGCTGTCACTCCTATTACACATAAGGAGGTAAGAGTTCTCACCTCACTGGTTTTCTCTGAGGATGAATACTTACCCCAAACTTTGAAGATGGAAAAAACCCCAAAATAGTTAGGACAGTAGATTGAATAGATATTGCAAGGGCTGCTGGGAGCAGACCAACACCCAATGTGATGCTTAAAATGAAAGCTCCCTAAATTTTAACAAAGTTGAAATAATTCCTTATAATGTATTTCTGTTAAATGATTGCTACTTACCAGCAGCATTACCTAGCCATATGAAAATCTTCAATATGTAAGCCTATATTTGTTTTTACACGCAGTGGAATAAATGACTGAATGCATCATAAATGATTCAATGTTTCTTCATCCAGAACAATGTTTTCTTAGCAGCTGTTCAAAGTACTATCAGGCCTTTAAAATGCATTCTGTGATGAAATGCAAACATAGCAGAAATCACTGAAACATTCAGATACAACATGTTAAAGAGATTACGCAGCCTATCAATCTATAGAATAAGAATATAGGTATTTTTCTCATCCACAATATGAGCTGTTTAACTTTATATTTTATAACATTATACTTTTATATTGGTTTATAAACCAAAATCTTTGAATCCCACCATCTCAGAATGCAGATGGAAGTTTTATCTTCTCTGGTTCACTCTGGTACAGAGACTGAAAAGGAAATATCAGCTCTGCCTGCACAGGTATCTTCACATATGCTTTAATTCAGAAAATTATAAATTATGACATGTTGCAAATAATTTGAAATTTTATAACTCTGAGGAATATGTTTGAAAATTCCAAATAGTTTCCTTAAAACATTTCCCATACTACTAAAATACAGTATAAACCTAACTCGTGCAACTTTTATCTATCTGAGCTACTACTACTCATATAAAAAGTAGGACCCTACTCTGTAGGAAGTGGGGGTGCTGAATCTCTTTATTTCCACTTTAAATTTCACTAGATACCTCCTTTAAACTCAGACTATTTTGGTGAAGTAAATGAACTTGCTTAGCTCCTCAAACTCCAGCTCTCAAGTATAGTGATCTAAATCCAAGTGTTTTGTTTTAGCTGACTAATATTCAATAATTAATTGTTATGCGTTGTTTTCCTCTGTAAGTTACATGGGTGAGAGGAATGTATGTAGAAACTGTTAGAACATGCTGGCAAGCACATTACAGGGGATGTGGCAGTCAGCTTCTAGCTTCCAGCATGGCTCTAATCATACCCCTGAATCATGAACAGAAACACTCTGCATATTCAGTTGATGATTTCTTTGTGGCAGAGACGCTGCACACCTCCCCTTATGCTGAACTGAAAGGTATTTCTGTGATGCAGGCCACTGCTACCTGAAAGTTCATTGCTTTGAACCAGGAGGTGAAATACTAGTCATGGACTACCCATCATCTTCATGTGTTTGACTGTTTTAATCAAATCATCCCAAAACAGCAGTTAAGAGATAGAAAGCTTGCAATGAAACCCCAGTCATCAGTCAAGGGTTTGTCATTGCTGTCAGAGAGGCCAAGTTTTGCTAACACTGTGCTTCTCGTTGGATGTCCTGTTAAGATAATGGAAACTTATCATATTCTTCTCAGCAGACTCTGGCACAGCTGCATATTTGAACATTGATATTGAAAAATGGACATAAAAGGCCACAAGATTAATTGTTTTCTGACTTTTGACATAAGAAAAAGCAATGTGCTCTAATTCTCTTTCCACCCTTTTAATCTCATCCTTTACTGATATTCAACCACGTGTTAGGTCAGTTTCTCATCAAAAAAGTAACTTCAAAGGGTTCTTTAAAAAAGAATAAAATGAAGCAGAAAGAGAAGACTGATTTTCTCTGTCCACTGCCACTGGGCTCACTGCCCACTTCTTGTCTTTCATTTTTTAATTTGTTAATTCTAATGAAAAAGTGTTTGCATAGCAAGTTTAGGAAGCTTTGGCAATACAAAACCTAGGACAACCTCAATTTTTATAAAAATGAACAAGGGGCATCCACTCACCCTAATATTGTTCAATGGACACTGTAAATGAATAAGACATTTATTTTTGTGCCAGCTCAACTACCAGTGACGACAAGATTTGCATATATTTTGGCAAGTGCACTGCACAAGGTGGTGATAAAATAGGCCTTTTATATCTGAGCCTAATTTACTTTAGTTATACTCATTAAAAATGTGTTTTCATGTGAAAAGGATTTCAGTAAGGGATCCTTTGGAAACAGCAACATCACAGAAATGTTTGCTATTCAGCCAGCATCAAGAATTTTACAAGTGAGAAAGAGTACCTTTTTTTTTTTTAGGAAGAAATTCCCAGGTTCTATGAACTTAAGACTCTTGTTTTGGTATTTTTAATCACTGTTAGGCTTAACATCCCAGGCCTAACTTTCATGTTTATTACTTGCAGCTGTATGTTTTTTAAGTAACACAAAATATGGAACAAAAAAAGCCCCCAAACAATTCACTGCATATTTTGCTATTTTCAGTGACATTACCTAAGTAAAGGCTACTCACAGGGAGGCAAAAATGTGCTCTATGAGGTCTTATTAATTGTAAAGTTTTTTTCACAAGTAACTGCGTATGGCTGAAGGTATGATTTTCAAACCATTTTCTTTAAATGTGTAGAAAATTATGAGTGAAATGCTTCATGAGCAGTACTTTGGTTTTAACAGGCTCATAACATTACATTTTATTACACATTAGGAACGTGCCTGAACTAAACAAACAAAAAATGCAACAAGAACAGCATGTTTAAACACACCTTAATCAAACAGGGTCAAGACTATGTACTTGTCAAACTTGAATAAAAGTATATCCTAGTTTCTCATGAACACACACTGAGAAATCAGGTTATGGTTTTATTGTATTTCTTGAGTTTGCTCCTGCTTAAACTGTCTTGAGAATATGTTGGACTGCTAATTCAAATAAGAGAGGAGCAATAAAAACAATCCTGTCTTTCAGCTACCTTGCTTCCTTATTGAAGAGAAAAATGCAGAGTATTGAGCTTCCTTACCACAGCAATACAGAGCATGCCTCATACTGAAGCCTAAAGATACAAGGTATTTTTTCATCAGAGATAAGAAGCAGTGTCTTTTTGCAGCAAACCATTTCAGAGATACACACCATTTTCATATTTTGATAATACGAAAATAAAGGAAAAAAAGAGATTGACCACAAAGCTCTGACAGACAGAATTAGTTTTTCATGAAACACAGCTATCAAATTGTGCATAAACAGAAAATATTCTAACCTGAAAAACCAGCCTTTTCCCTATAGCTAGAATGGCAAAACATGGGTATTATGTTAACACTCTTACTTAGGCTAAGTAGAACCAATATCTATAAGAAGCTCCAATGTTTCAATAGGTTCAAGGTGAAGTAGTGTGCCAGTCACAGAGAGAAAAATCAAAAACTGGTTCAAATTGCATTCCCTACTTTTAAAACAGGTATGAGCTGAGACCCCTTTTCAGCATCAGCTAATGCCATTGTCTTTCCCAATAATTTCAAAAACTACAGCATAAACTGTCATTAATAACTTTGAAGTGTACTGGTTTGGGGGAATTATTATGACATGTCAGAGAAGAAAGCCAGCATCTAAGCATTTGTGAAATATGCATTTCTTACAACTGAAATAATATTTTTTAATAATTAAAATTCTAGGAGAAAGAGAACAAGTTATTATGAAAATATATAGCTTTAATTTGCAGACATATAAACACTCTTGGTACATTACAGACATATGATGCCAGAAATCATCAGTTTTAAGCATAACACTAATTTATCTTGTTCACACAGAGAAATTTGATGCAATCATCTTACAAAAGATAGTTCTCAGCTCTTAAAATGAAGTGAAAGTAATACATCACTGTTAAAATTGCTGCTTTGTAGCAGAAGATACAGCAAAGAATAAATTATCAAGGAAATATGCCACCAGTCTTACAAGTTAGATTTTGGATCTGATCCAAAATCAAAGCCAATGAAAAGGAGCCAGGAATGATTGCCAAAAGTCAGAAACAAGATCTTTCATGTGAAATACCAATCCAGAAAGGAGCAACAGTCAGAATAAAAAAAGTCTTACAATTCCTTAGAATATGAAGCAATTTTTGTTTTCATCTGGCAGATCAGATTCCAAAGTAGCACATGAAAAAATCTATTACACAACCAAACTTATGGAGTACTACTGACAGATTGCTTGAAGTACAAAAAAATATCACCACTTTTGTGACAACTAAAGATTTAGCCATTCCCTTGCTTCCTTGCATCTGGCATGTTTACGAGGATGAGCATGGGGCTCTTTCCCTATTTGCAGTAGGAAATATTAAATATAACTTTTTCATAAAAATGAGCAGCAGATTGCTGCAGCAATTGATAATGAGGGTGAAATCTGGATAAAAATGAAAGATGATATGTCACAGCAGTTCAGATTCTCATTACAATATCTTGCATTCTTGCTCAACAGGAATTGCACTTCTTGTTAATGCCTCTTCTATCCTACTATATAAGCTTTACTTGTGAGGTAATAAACATTCTGGTTTTTATTACTAGTGCATTTTAACATCTTTATTCTTTTAATTATACATACATTGGGACAGACTTTTTTTTTTTTGTACCAGTTAAATGTCTGTATAGCAATAGGTATTTTATATTAAAATCAATATATTTAAAATATACTCTGTTTATCTCATGGACAGTACCTCGAACAGTTCCCTGCTCAGGAGCATCTGATGCCCTCTTGTGGTTAAAAAAGACTTTCAAAACTTGAGTTTAAACAATCATCTTACCTTCCCCTTTTTTATGTTCACTGATCTTACTGATTTATGAAAACTGGAAATGATGTCCACGTCTTTATAGTCAGGTTGCTAGCCGTTAGTTACTAACATTTCATAAAAAAGCTGTACACTGAATTTGAATTTAAAAAACTGTAAACAGTTATTTACAATTATAATATTATTAAGTTATAAATTATCAGTCCTTCACTGCAATCTCTGTCAATACAATCCATGGCTAGGTGTTTCAGTGTTGTCCAGGGCTTTTAAGATGTTGGATTTATACACAGAGAAACATCAAATGTTAGAAATCTCCACTGGTTTCTTCTCCAACATGTGCAGCTTAATTCTTCCATTTAATGGGATTTGTACTTCCAAGTTTTCATCTTCTCTGTGATGCCTTTTCCCTTTTCTTAGACAAATGTAAATGCTCATCCCTGTTACTAAAGCAATTGAACCCAAGCTTATTATTGAAAGAGCTACCAATGTAGGCATGCAAGATGCTGACTCCATTTTTTTATGTGTAGGCTCTATGGATATTTGTGGCTGCTTTTCTTCTATACTGATATCAGGCTCCTTTCTCAACAAACTTTCTATGTAGCTCTCATTGCTAACTGTATCATTGACAAAAAGGTTCACCATGACAGTGGAATGGAGAGGTTCTGGATAGCCATGATCACTAACTTTTACAAGCAGCCGATAGAGGCCATAGTCATTTTGCATCAGTGACTCTTCCAAGGTGATATTACCAGTTTTGGGGTCGATCCTAAATGACTCAGGTCGAGGGCCTCTTCTTCCTATGATACTGTAAGCTATGACTGCATTCATGCCAGTGTCCTTATCGACAGCATAGACCTCAGTAATGGGAGAGCCAGGAAGGGTAGAAGGAAGGACCAACAAGTAAGACATATTAGATTGAGGAAACAAGACCAAAGGGGGATTATCATTTATGTCCAGAAGAAGGATCGTTATTTTTGCTGTAGAAGACAGGGCAGGATCACCGCCATCAACTGCTTCAATCCACAGAACGTAGGAGCTTTGCTGCTCCCTGTCCAGGGAGACTTTAGCTCTCAAAACTCCTTTTCCAGTATCTATGACAAAAATATCACTTCCATTCAGAACCGAAAGGGCAACCCATCCATTTTGCCCTGCATCAGCATCTGTGACACTTATAACTCCAATTTCACCAAAACCTGGAAAGTTTTCTGGCACAAAAAAGCTGAAATCCTTATTTATAAATCTTGGACTGTTATCATTTTTATCCAGTACAGTGATGGTAACAGTTGCTATTGATTCTCTTGGAGGGAAGCCAGAATCTACTGCTTTGACAGTATATCTGTATTTTTCTTTTTCTTCTCTGTCCAGCTGGGTGGAGACTGTAAGAACTCCTGTGGTTTTATCTAAAGCAAAATAGGAAGGGGCATCAGGACCTAAGAAATAGGACACTTGCCCTCTTTCTCCGCTGTCAGCATCGGTAGCATGCAGTTTGGTCAAAAAAGCATTGGGAACATTGTTCTCCTCAATGGACAATTCTATCAACTGTTCAGAGAAAACTGGTGAATTGTCGTTGTCATCCAGGACCTGTACTTTGATTACTTTGTTGACATGAAATCCTTCTGAGTTCCATGCAACTACAGAGATTTCATACAGTTGCTGTGTCTCAAAGTCCAGAGGCTTTGTGGTCTCCAACAGATATTCATTGTTGTATGGTTGGTATGGTGAAAGTCTGAAAGGTCCATCACCATCCAAATAGCAACTGACTTTGTATTTTTCATCAGGGTCTTTGATGGTAAAAAATGCTATAGGTGTGTTGATAGGCTCCAGTTCCTTTAAGTAAACCACCCCTTCCACTTCATTAGCTATGAAACGAGGGACAACTTCAGGTGGCCTCCTCATGACTTTGATGATGGTCACTAGAACCGTGATCACAGCAGGGATACATCCAGGGCCGTTGCCCAGTATGATCAGCCTGTGTAGCTTTGGAGTGTCCCCATCAACTTTAGTGGAGAGTGTGATGGCTCCTGTGCTTTCATTCAGATGGAATAAGTCTCTGGATGGCTGGTGGACCTTCTGGCTGTAGGAGTAGGTGACCTGGGCATTGGATCCGAGGTCCATGTCTACTGCGTGGACGGTAGCCACATGTGTCCCTAGGCTGGAATTCCCATAAAGGGTGACATTGAGCTGTGAGTCATTGAACTGTGGGCAGTTGTCATTGATGTCACTGATGCCAATAGTGAGGGTGGCACTGCCCACGAGCGGAGGCGTGCCCCCATCCTCAGCAACGATGACTGTGACATACTCCTCCTGTGTCTCCCTGTCCAGTGCCCCCATAACAATCAGGTAGGGAGTCCTCTCCCCACTCTCATTCTCCTCCACATCCAGGGTGAAGACACCATAGTTATCTCGGAGGCGGTAGGTCTGGACACCATTGGTGCCCATGTCAGGGTCAAGGGCCGGGTGCTCAATAGCCAGGCGAGTGTTCACAGGTGCATTCTCGGGCACCGAGAGATGGATGTGGGGCACAGGGAAGTGGGGAGCATTGTCATTGACATCACGGATAGCAATTTTTACCTTCACCAGGCGAAAGTATTCCTGTGGCAATACCAGCACATCCAGCAGCAGCAGGCATGGCTCAGATGAAGAGAAGGAAGAGGAGACAGCAGATGATCCAAAGACAGTGGCCCCACTGCTTTCCACGCATAGAGCTTCCCTGTCGATTTCCACAGCTGAGGTGTGCAGCTCCCCGGAGCGGTTGTCCAGCTGCACATACTGTCCCCCCAAGCCATGGGAGGCCAGAGTGAAGGACAGTGGGGGCCGCAGGGCTGCAGGGTGCTGACTACCAGACGTTGGGAGCCGCAGATCACGGGCCAGGCTGCCGATGAGCACCCCAGCAGGCAGCCCCTCATTGAGGCTGTAGAAGAGCTCGGTGGCACGGCTGTAACTGGCAAAGCAGTTGAAAGGCCCAACGAAGAGCAAGAAGAGGAGCAAGTGCTGAGAAGAGAGAGGTACACGGGTGTGAGGAAGGGGTGGCACCTCCCCCCGTTCACTGCCTCCCCCACCGACACTTGGAGCAGAGAGTGCAGCATCTGCAACATGAAGCCATCCTCCCTCTCCCCACCATCTTCTCCTTCGAGTACAGCAGCTACTTCCAGGGCATCACCATCTGTACCCTCCAGGCAACACCAGCTGCATTCCCCACAGCAAATACGCACTGCTAGAATGGCCCGGAGGCACCCTGACTCCCCCCGCCCCCCAGCAGCACTTGCGCCCCGACGTGCCATCTTCCCTCTTGCCTCCGCCCCAAGCTTGCCCCTTTCTCACCAGCAGCATCTCCCCTCCCCACCATAAGCGCATCCCAAACCGGGGCATCCCACTGCACACCCCCAAACAGTTGGTCGTTCTCTTCCCCAACCACAGCAGGAATGTGACACGCGTCCCTTGCTCCCCCTACCCCAGACCCCATCCCGAAATCTGTTTTTTCCGCATGCCCAGGGGCCCGCGGTGCAGCGGAGGCAGCGCGCAGCCCGCGGGGGTCCCGGAGGAGGTGCCGCGCTCCAGGCGGGTCTCTATGCCCCGTGGCCCCGTAGCCAGCGGCTCCAGCCTCGCCGCCACAGATCTCCAGCCGCCCCTCGGGGTCGCCTCTGCTGCCGGCGGAAAACACGAGCTGCAGAGCCGAGCCGCGGAGGGGCTGCGCGGAGAAAGTTGCGTTGGCGAGCGCGTCGCCCACTCCTCACATATGGAAAGGGACTCCCCGAAAGTAACGTCGGGCATCGTCTCCACGGAGGAAATTTTTCCTCCTTCCCCTCTTTCTAATCACCCATTCCCCCTTTTCGCGGCTCTGTCACAACCCGCATCGGCAGCAGCAACAAAAATAAACTTTTCGCGGCTGCTCTGATCTTTGACGATCGGATCCAAGAGAAAAAAAACCCAGCAAACATATACACGTATGTACGATTTTTCGGGTTGTTTCGTGTTTTTGTTTTTGTTTTTTTTTTGGTTTTTTTTTGTTGTTGTTGTTGTTGTTTTGCTTTTTTTTGGTTTTTTTTTACTTACCCATTCTAGGGAGGGNCCCCGCGGCTCCACATTCCCCCACCGCCGCCGCGCTGGGCTGGGCTGGGCTGTGCGCACCGCCCAGGACACTCCCCCTCCGCGCCGCTCCGCTCCGCTCGGGAGGGCTCCGCCGCCGCGGGGAGGGCAGGAGCGGGGGAATAGTCACGGGCACGGCTGAGAGGAGGAGGAGGAGGGAGGGCGGAGGCTGCGGCAGCGCCGCGGTGAGCGGTCAGTGGTCGGAGAGCGGGGCGGGCGGGCAGCGGGCGATGCTGAGCCCCAGCAGCGTGGCCGCACCGGGGAGCGGGACCGTGTGAGAGTGTGTGTGTATGTGTGTGTGTGTGTGTGTGTGTGTGTGTGTATGTGTGTGTGTGTGTGTGTGTGTGTGAGTGTGAGTGTGTGTGTGTGTGTGTGTGTGTGTGTTTGCGCGCCCGCGGGCAGCGCCAGGAACAGGGAAAGAGCGTGCTCCGCTCTGGAAACTGACGTGGGAAAAAGGTATTAAAAAAGTAAAATAAACTCGGGTCGTCCTTCTGCTGTGGAAAGATTGAGAGCGACTTTTTACACGGGCAGACAGTGATCGGACAGCTTTAAACTGAGAAGAGGAATTTAAATTAGATGTTAAGAAGAAATTTTTTACTCAGAGGGTAGTGAGGCACTGGAATAGATTGTCCAAAGAAACTGTGGATGCCCCATCCCTGGAAGTGTTCAAGAACAGGTTGGATGGGGCTCTGAGCAACCTGATCTCGTGGGTGGCATCTCTACCCTTGCCAGGGGGGTTGAAACTAGACTATCTTTCAAGTTCCTTCCAACACAAACCATTCTATGATTCTATGTTGTGATGTGAGTGTCAGCAGGGAGATAAAGGATTAACAGCCTCGGCATTGCTGATCCTTGGTGAATATTGAGCAGCTTGTGTTTGCATGAAATGAAAGCCACGAGGAGTTTGCAAGCATTGGGTTGGTGGAAGGTGTCTGTCCTGCCGAAGTAGAAGAGCAGCTGTGATTTTCTGCTGGCTAAGAACCCAAAGGTCCCCTGCAGTAGAAAGTTATGTGCTTTAATTTTATACTCTCCAGTCACTGTTGGCCAGACTATAAGCCTGCCATAGAACTAGACATGAAATTATCAACACGGGAAACTTTAGATAGCACAAGACCAATTACACATTTCTTTAACATCTTGGGTTATCAAAAGGACTGCTAATCTCCCCAGCATTACTTACACTATCTGTCTTCAAGATCTCAAGTGGTATTTGAGATATCTGTCTTTAGCCTCATGGTGCACAATGATCTGGATCCAGGCTATTGCTGAAAGTTCAAGTATTGGGTTTCTTGTAGGCAGCTAAAGTTTGTGTGGGAGTTTGAACCACCTAAATCACGTGGTCTGAAGACTACTTTGGATGCCTCCATACTCCATGGCAAACACAGTGTGCAGGCATTTGATCTCAGCTTGGGTACTAAAAACATAGAGGACAGCAAAACATTTGCCTTCAGTCAAAACAAAAATTAGTCTTTCCTTTTCCTTTTACAGCTCCATGAGGCAAGCTCCATATCCAATCCAAAACAAGGAAACAACAACAAAAAATAATTAGAATCCAAATCCAAAACCACTCTTATGTCTGAGTCTTTTGTAATACTGCATCTTTCAAAGGCAAATAATAAGTGAAACATACAGAACATATTGTCTAACAACTCTTGGGATGTTCTTGGATGTTATGAGGATGAGGGCAGTGGCACAAGCTGAATAGAATAGAGTACAATAGAATAGAATAGAATAGAACTTCTGACTGACTTCTTCTGGGACTGTAAACAAATCATATTAATTCCTTTGCCTCATTTCTCCATCCTCATCAGACTCTATTTTATTCAGTGAAGCTCTTGGAAACATTGTGATTTTAATAACCATCTCACCCCAAAAATGACATTAGCACAATAATCATATGTGGCCTAAACAGTGAAGCATTACGGTGCTAACAAAAGGCCTGGTTATATTTATTATTCACTAATCTCTAGGGTTTTGAAACCACTCAGTATGTACTGTCCTTATAAATTGTTTATATCTTTGCCGTTCGTTTCTAGCACAAATAGAACAGACAATGCAGTGTATACAGTTCAGAGCAAACATATATACTTTAAGAAAGAAATCAAACTACCAAAGTCCTTTACTAAATTCTCATCCATGTACACGGTTCTACACATTGATTCATGGGAAAGGTGCCCATAAACTCAGTTCTGTTTAAGTTAGTTTGGCTGGTTATGACAGATGCTTTTAGTTGACTCACATCTGCTCTAATTTTATTCATTTCAATAGAAAAGTTGCCTCATTTGGATTTCAGTCAGATTTTGACACTGATTTATGTGGAGTTTGAATTTCATAAAGAGATTATCATTTTAGTTTTGGTGAATCAGTAGGCTTCTCATAAATGAGTCTGAAATCCCTATAAAATCCTATCTTTAACTTTTAGGTTGCTTTTTTTTCTCTGGTATCACAATTTCCTCTCATGATGTTTCTCCCTCTTAAACTCTTGAAATGACTAGCCTATAGCTATACCCTTTTTCATACCATCACAGCCACTGCATTTCCCTTGGTCCCCTGAGAGGGTAAGCAATGGCTCTACTATTATAGTATTCAGGTTTTCATTACACTTGATGCCTTTGATTTTATTAAAGCACAGGTGTAACAGCAGAATTAAAAGTTTTCTGGAGCATCTGGTACTCTATAATATTTTATATTGTTAGACATCAGCAACATCTAGTAAGTCTTAAAGGCTCCTTAAAGACTAATGTGTCCAATAAATCTCCTGGTTAAGAAGTACTCCATCTGTGTGTGGGATATGGGATGAGGGGTGTGAGAGAAAAAGCAGTGTAGAAGAGATACCAAATTGGCTCATTTGATCCTGGCATTATGTTGAGGATGAGCCCCTTCCAAGGATAAAATATTAAACTGATTAAATTATATTTCTATATTCTATAGAATTTAGAAATATTCAATATTTCTATATTCAATTATGTTTTCTGGGAGAAAGATCTTAATCTTAGCAGTTCATAAACCCAGTACCATTCAACAATGTTTAACTAAATATATATATTTTATACATTTTACTACGTAAAATCCTATTATCACTGCATCCAAGATTCTTGTTGCAATTAGTGATTAAGAAGGAACACATAAGAGCATTTCTGTGGGATTCGTGATTGCCTCAGATACGTTACAAACCACAGGGCTGATATTAAATGACAAGCCATACATGAAGTATAATAGTTATTGATTAGTGCATCAGAAGAAGTACATTATTGCTATGGTAAAATAGGGTATTTATTTTACTTTATCTTTAATAATGGACATAACAGGTATTGATACTCAATTGAAGTGCCTTGGTTTTGTGGGCAGAATTCCAGTGGCAGATGGAAACATTTCCAGATGAATCATCCAGGACCATCACTTCTGAAAGAGAATCTCAAACAGTATTTTTTGGCATGGCTGGCAACCCTGGCCAACTTTTACAGGAGACAGGGATGCAGATACATGTTATCTCCTTAACCTAGCAAAAAGCTCTCTGTTATAACCTCTGGTTCTGCAGAGGAAGACTGTGGCATGAGATTTCCCCAACAGTGAAATTCAACTGTTCAGACTACAAACTTCGTAAGGCTCTAGTCAGTGTGATGCTTTGAAATAGGTACTTTTCAGTGGGGAAACAGTCAAACTGAGTGAAAGCCTTGGTGTCAGTATTGATTCCTAGTCACAGTAAAGCTGAGAAAGGCACGTGACAAACAGACTGCCGCTCCTCTGAAGATTTCAAACTTTGAGAGATACAGGACAAGTAAAGATCCTTATAACTGTTAGTGATATAAAGTTTTTATTGTTTTGCTGCTTAGTAGGGAAAATGCCTTAGATCCTGAACTTCGTGTACAGGATGGTGGATTACAGTGTGAAACACTCTATGAATATTAGATAGTGACCTTCCCCGAAGAAGTACTGAGCATCTGGTGCTCAGGCTTTACTGAAAGCTGTGATCATTCCATGTCAGTGTAGATCAGACATAGCATGATCATTCTGTTTTCAGCACAGAGCGGGAGATGGGCCTTGGCACTGCTTTTCCCTGTGACGCTGTAAGACAGTAAAAAACTCTGGGTCCAGCTTGAATAAAGCAGCAGTGGAGCTGGAAAGAGGAAGACTCTTTGGAGTTTATGTCACTCAAATCTCCAGTCACGCTTTCAAAGGGTTGGTTCTCGCAAGCTCTTGCAAGGTGAACCTGCAAGGTTTTGCTCAGCAGTCTTTCAAGAACAAAACTCTGCTGCCATCATGACAACTTTACAAGAAAATAGCTAACATATGAAAGCATTTTCTAAACTTAAAAAGAAATACCCCATGAGACAAAGTGATGTTTGATAGGAAGATGATGAGATTTTCCTGACTACTTAGCTTAGCATCTATTGTGTGAAGTATCACAAATCTGAAATGCTAAACACTAGCAGAGAAAAGAGACTTGGGGAAAAAAGTGTTTTTTGCAGTCTCTAAACCAACTGCATTTGATACATTTGACTGGCTTCTTCCTCCAGTTCTTTTGAGGTTTCATAAAAGTATGAGCGCCTTGGTTTTGCATATGTCTCCATGTGTTTTGTGTTTTTCTTTTTATCTGGAAAAATGCCAGAGTATTCCAGCAGTGAGAAAGATTGCCTTCAACATATTCCTAGTCTAATCCCAACCCTATTCTCAAAAGAAAAACTGATTTAAAATTTATTAACTAACCATAATTTGCTAAAAGTACAGTAGGAATGAAGGCTTTAAGTCAGATTATATTCCAGTACATCTTGTTTTTACAGGAGTTTTTAATACTGGGTTACACAGTGCACAGTTAATGCTTGCCATCACTGACTTCTTGTGTAAGACTTAAAATAATAGTGATACAACTCTTTTTTAGTTCAAGCCAAAACACAGGCTGAAGTACAGTACTAACATGACACTGCTAAAAATCAATAATACCATAAGTCTTTCATTACAGTCCTTATTACATTAGCTCAGGGACAGCATTCCAGCTTTTGCCAGCTCACTGTGTACATAATGCCTGCAACTTATGAGAGTGTCATGAATATGTAGATATTTCTTAATTGACTTGTCATTGACATTAAGCCATGACTTCTGAGCTGAAGTGTCAGATGTCAGAAATCAGCTCTGAGAGGAGGACACTGCTCCCAGCAATGGAGGACAATGCACTGAAG
Organism: Pachyramphus minor; assembly: GCA_013397135.1. NCBI lineage: Eukaryota > Metazoa > Chordata > Aves > Passeriformes > Tyrannidae > Pachyramphus > Pachyramphus minor. The sequence continues at coordinate 46,114 of VYXB01004618.1, forward strand.
AAGGGCTGTGATATGGCAGGAAACTGTGAGATGTGGAGGCATGTGCCTGTCGGGCTCCATGTGGGCTACCTCTAAGACAACTACCAAGAGACTGCAATCCCATTTGATTTTATGAGATGGAAATGGATATAGAGTGGATATAGTGCAGTAATACGGTCTTTTTTTTCCTATGATTGCTGCAGTTCCAATGATATTCTAGCCTTTCCTCTAAAACAGACAGTTGTATGTATTTTACCTTGTCAGTTGAACTGCGTAGCTCTGCTCTGAAATATAAACAGTATGTTGTAGCTTAACCTGAGGCCTTTGGCCATGCAGGATGAACATTTTTTTCCTTGACAATAAATTATTATATGAATATTCCAGGGACAAGATTCTGTCATCTTTCCTCAGTCTGTATTCAGATGAAAATTCCTAATGATGTTAGCTTTAATTCTCTAATGCTAACTTATTCCTTGCTCACCATAATTCTAAATAACCCAAAAAGCTTTTTACTGAAAAGTGAGATAATTACTGCATGATCTGGGATTTGAGCCAAATTGTGTCTTTTATTTAGACAAGTGAATTGACCAACTCTCTGTGGGATTTAATACATTTTTATTTCTATGATGAAATGAAGATAGTGAAACCAAACAACTTAATGCGTAAGATGCTTTTTAGATAATAAAAAAATATATTGGCTGTATGCTTCAGAAATCTTGCAGCTGATAGGGGATTTATTGTTCATGTTGTCACTCTGATCACTCAGCTCCCATACTGAGATAAGAGACTACAGTATTTTCTCTGCAGAGGCCTGCAGTTCACTTGGCAGAGATGAACAAATGTTTGGAACCAAACCCACTCCGAGGTTCATCCAAATACAGATTTTCTTGAGTTTGTAAAAGCATTTGGTCATATCAAAATCATACTTCTGCCTCATTCAACTTTCATATGTGATAAAAAGAGAGGATTACTCTTTAGAAAGGGTGGGATTTGCCTGCTCTAACTTCGCTATCTCAAAATCAGGCATCCAGTCTAGGCCTTTTTTTTCTTCCTGAGGTATCGACATTTCCAGGGTATGTAAGTGAAGGACAGAGGTACCTGAAACAAGTGAGACAAATTACTTTCTGTTTCTCTTTCAGCTAAAAATTTAGCCTGGAGCGAGTAGCTCAGATACAGATATTTATACTTTATCTGTTTAAAAGTAGATTATAAGGAAAGAGAATCCTGAGTGTACAGCCAAAGTAGTTACATTGCAGATGTGACTTTAAACCATACTCTTAAGATAATTGTCAATATACTTTGAGACCACTGTTAAATCCAAAAAGCCTAAATATAGGACAGTAACAGCTCACTTCTCACCAATTACCAGTCAAGAAATATTTACAGATGCTATTTAACAATCATTTTAATCAATAATTACGTCTGATAAGGGAAAAAAAAAGTGATCCCTAACAGAGTTTCAGAAAGTAGAATTCATTATATACATTATTTTTTTAGGTATTAACTTTATTCCTAGACACCACTTTTCCTTCATGCTTATTCAGTTTAACTCAGGTAGGTGAAGAAAATAACTGGTAGGAAAATAAAGTTTGAAATTTTTATCCACAATAAGGTAGCACTTTCATTTGACAAATTTGAGGGTTTTTTTTTAGCAGCATTGAAAAATCGAGTGTAGAGTTTGACTTCTCTCTTCCCAGTTCTGCATTTCTCTAGGACTTCACATAATAACCATTTGATTCAAGAAATCAGAAACTCAGAAAGGAGTTTAATAAAAGTCAAAAGATATTTTCTACAGTACAGAATAAAATAATCTAGTCTACTTCATACAGTGAATTTCTTCAGGGAAAAAACTTTTTTTTTTGGTTAAAAAATGAAAATGCATAAATTGTGGAAAAATGAGCAGCCTTTATACAAGGGTAAAACCTTTTCCTCCTTATTTAGGATAATATGGGATTATGAAGGAAATAGCAAATAATGCAAATCTCTATTTCAAATCTTATTTTAGTAAGGTCCCATCTAATGTGACAGTTTTAACAGCATAACCAGGATGTTAGTGTTTTCCCTAATCCTTAGGGATATAAAAAGTTCAATTTCAATTGTCTACCCAAGGAACAAGAGCACAGAACTGCTAGCTGGAATAGCTTTTACATGGTAAATTGCTCCTCTGGCACATATCTTCAAAAATTTGTATATGCATAAATAGTAACTCTATGTATAGAATATGTATTGTAAGTAAATTGACTGAGCAGATCTTGCAGCAGAGCAAAAAGTAACAATTCAAGGAACCCTCAAGTCATGGAAACTGAATACATTGTGATTTGAATTTTGTGCATCATGCCACAAAGACAGAAAAATTAGAATGTCTCTGTTGTATTTTCTTCATAATATTTAAGGTAATTTCTACATACAGTTACTGACATTAAAATACTTTTCTTGAATTAATCCTTCATTTGATAATAAGTGATTTGTGTAAGTTTTAAAAATAATAAGCAATGGGAAGATAAATACGGGGAAGAGATAAATACTAGATGAACTATAGAAAAGAAACATTTTTTTTTTTTCCTTATCCAATATTATCTCAGATCTCAGTCCGATCAGTCTGAAACTTTAAGGATTACCTCTACTCTTTTACTGAGAGAAAGTAGAAAGATCAGCTTCTGAAAGAAATGGTTGTTAATGTATGTTAAATACTTTTTTTTATACTGTTACCATTTTGTGGGTGATTAAGATCCTTAAATGTAAAAATGTGCGATATATGTGCCATATATATGTCCAGCATATATGTTACTGTTAGTAAGCAAATTTTGTTTTGAAACAGTATAAACATAACAAAACAGTTTATAAATATAAACACAGTTGTTTCCACATATCATAGTGTAATGAATATTGATTTTTTTTAATGACATTAAATTATCTTTGATTTTTCTTCACAATTGTCTATTGATTTGTATTTACTATTTGACATTCATTAATTACCTTCTGGTTTTATGATCGCAGATTTATTGGCACCAAAAGCATAACCAGATGAAAAGCTTGCCTGTCTGAGGTAGACTAATATTTTTTTTGTGTGCGTGTGTCTTGGAAAATGGAACATAAAAAAAAATTGAAAATGTGCTATTGAGTGTTGCTAGTTCCAGTGCAGGTCAATTGTTACTGGAGGTCAATGGAAATAATAATAGTTATTACAGGTCACTGAACTTTGTAACATCAATGGCTTTGCACTCTTCAGAGGCTATTTTTAGAATTTATAAAAGTAGTTCAGGTTCATGAACTTTTTTCTGCAGTAATTTGTACCCATAGCTAGTTTCAAGGTTGTTGTAATTTTAAAGAGAAAGCTAAACATAATGTCATCTTTTTTTTTTCAGACAGGGGGAAGTGTATAGCATTAAGAGCTCTCACCAACCTAGAATGGGGGCTTCTTCTCCCTTCATGACACAAGTAGAATTCAAAACAGCTTGTTGGTTGATCAGGGAGTCACTTAAAATTAACATGGTCTATGTGAAGTGTCTCTCTCACTTGAGAGAAATATCACACAATTTTACTCACTAAATATATCGTACAGCTGGCTTGGTTTGCTTAAAGCTATGGATTGCCGTGACTGGACAACACTGAAGACTCAGAAGAGCCTTTGGCTCAGTGAAGAGGCCTCAACTTTCCCTGAGGGATCAAGGAATAGAAAATATCTTTCATTTAAGAGTCAGGTAGTGGCAGATGAGCCATTTCTAAAATGGGCTCAAGTTAGAAGCTTTGCTAGGGAAGGTACTTTCAGGACTTTCTTCCGAGATATTTATTTAAATGAAGAGAATGTGTTTCCTTCTAGGAATCTAATGAGAAGGCAAAATGCTTAGAAGTTAACCAGTTCTTAAATGCTATTTTTCAGTCACTCCCTCCTTGAAGGAGGACTCCTCATACGCTTCCCCTGCTCCAGTGTGGGGATCCTGCCCTGGGAGACTCTATGAACTCCTTCAATGTGAGTCCTTCCCACAGGCTACAGTTCTTCACAAACTGCTCCAACGTGAGTCCCCTTCCAAGGGATGCAATCCTTCAAGAGCAGACCTCTCTAGTGTGGGTCCCCTACAGGGTCACAGGTTCTCCCAGCAAACCTGCTCCAGTGTGGGCTCCTCACTCCATGGGTCCACAGGTCCTGCCAGGAGTCTGCTCCAGCATAGCTTCTTCCCACATGGTCACAGCCTCCTTCAGGCATCCACTTGCTCTGGGAGAGGGTCCTCCAGGGTCCATAGGTGGATCTCTGCTTCACCATGGACCCACATGGCCTCTGGGGCACAGCTGCCTCACCATGGTCTTCACCACAAGCTGCAGGGGAATCTCTGCTCTGGTGCCTGGAACACCTCCTCTCCCTCCTGCACTAACCTCGGTTTCTACAAGGCTGCTTCTCCTACACATTTTCACTCCTTTCTATGAGCTGAAGTCACTGTTGTGGAGGGTTTTTTTCCTTTGTTAAATCTGTTATCCCAGATGTGCTACCACCATCATGGATGGGCTCAGCCTTGGGCAGCAGTGGGTCTGTCTGGGAGCCCACTGGCACGCATGGGGGAAGCTTCTAGCATCTTCTCATGGAATTCACCACTGTAAACCCCCACTGCCAAAACCTTGCAATGAAAACCCAATACAGAACCTTACAAGGCTGTGTACTTTGTCTCAGAGCTGGGTGTTACTGGGTTCCCAGCAGGGGCAGTGAGTGAACTTAACACTGCATCCCCTAATCACACATAGAACATAATTGCTGGTGCAGCATCTTGGCTCTGATTTGGACTACTGCAACCAAAAAGATAACTCCGATGTTTCTGGGGCTAATTAATATAAAGTTGGTTCTGCAGGGTTAGGACATGGATTGCTCCCTGGCCCTTCTATATTTTTCAGTACAGATGGAGGCACTCTGTTCACTTCCTCTTTAGAAGACTGTAGGTATGTGGGATATGAAATGTTTCCAAGCTGACTCAGAAGAGCGTATGTGCTATTCCATATACAGAGATGGAAATTTCATATGTTGGGAAACAGTCAGAGAAACTTCCCTCCTTAGAAGTAAGAACAGGCCAATTAATTTTACTTGCTGCACACAGCTGAAAAGACAGCCATCTTTGCAAAAAGACTATGCTGTTTTACGAAGTGCTCTGGCCCTAGAAAACTTCAGAAGGCTTCCTGAAAAACAATGGGTCTTGGTGTCAGGTGAGCCAAAGAATTTGCTATAATGTTGAAATGAATGATCTGAAAGGAGCCAGCTTAGTATCTTGCTGTAGTATTGAGTTGTCTAAAGCTGACTAGCTTCAATAGTATGTCATCTGTAAAGACAATTGTCTGTATGAAATAAACACTGTAACTGGCACAAGAGTCAAACAGAGAAAGACAGGCACTAAGCAACATTTTTATATTACTAATTTCTGACCTTTGGTACTCTTAGTAATAAACAACCAACCAACCAATTAAAAAAGCCCAAATCCAAACCCTGCAAATCCTTTAGCTTTCCCAAGCTGTTATCTTGCTTTCTGAAGAGATAGCACCTTCCCTTGGCCTCTTGCTGCTTCACTTAATCTTTGCTGATTTAAATATAACCTCATTGTTATATATATATATATATATATATATGTATACACAAACTTCATTGCCCTCCTTTGGACACTCTCTAATAGCT
>VYXB01004618.1:51781-112927 GCA_013397135.1 Pachyramphus minor
TTGTTAGGGAGAAAGCTAAAGTAATTCCTTCCCAGGGATAATAGGAAAAACCAAGGAACAAAGCAACTTCCTAAAAACAAGATCATTTGTGATCACAGCATGTAATGGCAGAAGAGTCAGAGTAGACATTAAAAAGAGGCTGACTAGGGATGTGCCATATTGTCACACACATAATTCATTTTCCAGGCAATGTAAAGCCTCATGTATAATATATCTCAAAAATAAATATGAAGATAAACAACATACTTAGCTGTTATCCTCCTGCTGTACACCAGAAAGAGAGAAATCAAGGGCAAGGGGTCTGGTGGATAAAATTGTACTAGCTCCATACACTAGTACTAAATTTTTTTTATAACCTTGAGTTGTGTGCAGGAAAACATTGTGACTTTCAGAGGAAGATCGTGACTTCTCACAGCACTGCTGTTTTTATTTATAGGTATCCAAGACAAAAATGGCTTTGGAGGTTACAATTCAAAAATGGTTTGACTGCTTGCACGTTGATCAGACAGATTGGAGCAGTGTATCTGTCCATCTTAAAAAAACATGTATCTAAGTTAAAGTGATCAGACATAGTATCCAATTTCAGCCATGAATGAAATAATAGCCTTTTGCATTTTTTATGTGTCTCTAGGGTTCACCTTATTTTCCTTAGAAAAAGGTTACGGAAATTGATCACGTTATCCCTGATCTCAGATTTCACGTGTAAAAAATCTAGCAAATATGATTCATATTTATATAACAAGACTTTGCACTGTTCTATTCAGTATATTAAAGTAAGAGGTAATTTTAAATATCCTCAGTGTTTTTGTCAGTCCTTATTTGAACATGCTTGTATTAACTTTTATTTAATACATGCTTGTATTAACTTTTATTTTTTATTTTATACTTTTATATTCTGCATGTTCATCAAAATGAGTAAATTTACTGTCTCATCATTGCAAATCATAGCAGAAATTCCAACAAGTTAATTTTAACTGATATTACTGACATGCAACATAAGAGTTTAACAACGTTCCCCATGGGCTTTGTCTATGGGATGATAAGTCCATGGCTAAGTACTGATGTTTGACTCACCTAGCATCCCAATGTTTTTTGGCTGCATTCCACATCTGTTTTCATATGGCATTTATGTGGTGTTGCTGTCTGATCATTAATTAGAAGGCAAACCTTTTCATTATTGGTCAGCCTATTTTTTTCCATCCTTTCTTTGTGTGAGTTGTGCTTCTTCCCCTGACTCTGTATATGTGTCTTTCAAGCGGTGAATACATGGCTGTACACTGTTCTAAAGAGATCCTTTTAACTATTCTCACTCTGGATTATCAGGTTATCATACTAATGATTAATCATTGCACTTCTTGCTTGATACTTTAGACACATTATGGCAGCAGCAGGTTTCAATGATAGAAAAGAACTTGTTCAAAATGAAAGGTTATTTTTTATTCAGGAGACTACAGCAGCAATCAAAAACTAAATAATAACATACGTTACCTAAAGCCCAAAATCTCCTCAAAGACGTGACAGTTTCCATACAACCAACGTTCTGCTTTCTTCCCCTCCTTCACTTTGCATTTGGGCTGATATGCAGTCTTGACTCCTCTATTTGCCCTTTAACAGCGTTGCCTGTGGCTTATCTCTCAACTATTTTCGAATTCTATGAGATGTTTAATATGAAAAACCATGGAGATTTTGAGATTAAGACTCTCTTTTCCATCAGATTCCTGTGATCCAGTCAAATTCATGATTCCATAGTATTGGAAATAACTCATAAGAGAATTAATGCCAGTGAAACCGTTTGAACTGAAGATTTAGTGGCTTAATTAACAATACACTGACTATTAAATCAGAACATATAAATATATAAAATTATTGGGTTTTTTCCCCCCCAGCATTAAAGCTGAGTTAAAAGAAGGAAGTACTGCCCCATGATGCCACTTTTCTCTTCAATAAAGTTATATATTTGTTATTTTCATTAGTACTGTTGTGCATACACTTTGGGGACTATTTTTGTGACAAGAAGGCTATGAAAACTACATAATTACTTTAGTAGAAACAGTTATAACTCCCTCTAGTACCTCTGTAAAATAGCTCATTTTACCATGGTCTGAATTACTGAAATCAAGTGTGTAGATAAGCTTTTAGAAAACACAAAGAATTTCTTAGAAATGCTTTTATTTCAACTAGGCTGAGGGACAAATCTGTTAACTATGAAGACAGACATGTATGATACTTTTCATGTTTAAATATACAGAAGCAGGATTTTGTATTTTGATTACTATCAAAATTCAGTACTCCAGACATTCCTTCCACCGATCCTTCCAGAAAGGAAAAAACAAGAATGAAGATAATGACCTAATTCCAATTTACTACAGTTAATAATGATTGCTTATATAGCATTGTTTTTATTTGAAATAATATTTTTTTTCTTCTTTTCCCAAATCTCTAGCCATATTTCAATACAGAGGTTGAAATTCACAGTGTTTCCTTTTTACATTTCTATTTTTGTAATAATATTTTTTAAAAGGTCCAGAAATGCTTTGCATAATGTTTTCCTTATAAATCTTCAGCATGGTGTCTCAGTTTATACTGCAGGGTGATCCGAGCCTCTGGCAAAGTAGTCTGGATTTATGGACTTTTCTTGCTGTGGTGTTGGCTATTTTGATGTATACAGTGATAAATGGTCTCATTGAACTGTTCTTCTGGCAAAATATCAGTTGAAAGTTTTTGGTAACCCATGTAGAAGCATGAGACTAGGTTCTTTCCTGAGTACATCTAGCTCAAATCCCTTCATATTAAACTATAGCACAGGCATAACTATAGGATGCAAATATTCCTCTTCAGCAAGGCAAACTGATGCCATGCTGATTTTTCAGGATTGGGTGTATGAGTGGCATTTAATGATCACACAGACAGAAAGTTTACTTAAATTAGTTGCAGTTGCTTTTGCTGTTGGGAATATCTGATCTATTTGCCTATTTTTGTTTTTTATTTCTTTTAGTTCCTCTTCTTTTTGCTTCTTTCTTCTCTCTTCTATTTTCCCCCTCTTTTATTTAATTCCCTATTTTCCCTTCCTTTTTTCTTTCTGCCCATTTCAGGACATTTAACTCTACCCCAGCCAAAAACAGCACAACTAGTCATTCTAGTTCATATTCTTTTGCTGCCCTGAAAAGCTGTTTATTGAATGCTTCGTAAGAATTATTATTTTTTTCATGTCAGATTCCATTTAATTAAGGCAGTGATTTAACATATTAATATTTATTTATATTTTGGGGATAAACAAATTAAATACACTTTTTGTTTATTTTTAATTTCATTATTTTGCAAAACCACTTTTACTTATGCAATAGTTTTACTGTTGTTATTATTAACATCTGCTATGTGACCTACCCTTTTTAATCTTTTGGAAATTTTCTCTGTCCATTCACAGGATCAACACATCACACTGGAGAGATCTACATGTAGATAATACTGAAAAATATGCCTTCCATGGTAGGTGCTATTTGCAAAGACATGTTCAGTAGTGAACATGTTGGATCCACTATAATTCAGTGGATCCCTTAGGAATCAAGGTACTTTTACCTGGATCAGATAGAAAATTCCAGTACATTGAATACTTTGATAATTGCACTGTTATAACTCATAATAATACCTATAAATACCATATGAGGTATAATGACCTAGTTTGATAAAGATCCATGAATTAGGAAAATGTGAATGCCAGGTGTACATGTGGATAAAATTTTATTGTGTTTATACATTTTGATTTAGAGAATGTTTTACTTAATTCATTGCACAACATCAGGTGTGTGCTGAGAGTTATGTATTGTCCTGTAATTTACTTTTTCCAATATCTTTCCTGTTTACAGAACTCAGTCTTTATCTTGCTATCACAGTAATTCAATAATAATCGCCTTTGGTCTTTTGCCTTTCAGTGGTAAGGGCTTCTCTTTATGCAACTTTTCCATTTAGATGTACTGCAATGTAGAATATCTCCTACAGTTCACAATATGTAGCTCTTGAGCACAAGTAATCAAAGGCAGCTCCTCATTTTGCCCTGAAAAACCCATGATTTGTAGGCTGAGAACTCTTCTCTCATCAAAAGCTGAATTTCAGTAAGCCTACTCTCTTGTTGTGGACTTTAAAGAGATAAGGTATTATCTTTATTTTATGATTTTAGTGTCTGATTTTCCTACTCAAAGAAAAATGCAACATGGACAATATAGGACTGGAACTATAAATGGGACTTAGGCTCAGGGCTGAGTGCTATGGTACCTATTAAAAGATATGCCTCATGCATTTTAGTGACTGAGTGGGTTCTGCAGCTTAACCTTTGAACTGTCTAGGCATTGAAGGGGTACAAATGATTTTTAGGGGTTATAGTTGCCTTATCCAGTCAGAAGTGCTAGGAAAATACTTACATTTTCCCTAGTATAATCTCACAATTCAGTGTCTATTTAAAAGGCATCTAATTTTCTACACACTCACAAGAAAAATCTTCATTCTTCTTTGGCCTCCTTTCTGCCCTTTTCTTTCAGAACATTGCAAGGGAGTAACCTATTTATTTCAAAGTCGGTTTCTTCTCTCTCCACCTAGTTTAAAATCTAGTATTGACACAGAAATTTGAGAAAGGTAGCTCCCATTACACCTTTTCACTTGTTTCCTGCCTCATGCAATTCAGATAGTGACTTAAAATGTTATTTGATATTAGGATATTTTCTGTTTCTCCTTTGAAAGCTTACCCTCACTAGACTGTGTAATGAAGGAGAGAAAGAAAAAGAGGGGAAAAATTGAGAAAAATTATTCTGAAACTCAAGAGTATGGGATAGAATAGGTAATTTTAAACTTCCTTTTTGCTCAGATCATTGCCCAGGCCACAAGATTGTAGATAGTTTTCCATCTGATTTGATGTCTGTTTGATTAGACCATAAAAAGCTCAGCCTTATTCTGAATATCTGTTGCCTTCTGGTTACAGTAATACACAAATTACTAGCATCAGAAGGAGAAATTTAATGCATATATCCTCCATTCCAGGCAAGTACTCAAACCAGAGATCTTTTGACACAAAGGAGGTTTTCCTTCCATCTGTTTTTTATCTGTAGGTACTGGTCTTGCAGATCAGGTGCATCAGCAACAGAGTGAGGCACCTGTAGCTTGCGAATGCCGACAGGGCTTAGATGGGAGACTTCAATCAGGGTGTACATGCCACTTGCTTTGAAACAGACTTACTGCTCCTTGGATGCTTGTAGTTGTCACAAATGTTACTCGCTCTGCTTCAAACAAATTAGTAAATGTTGCAGGGAATTGGGCAAAGGAGAAGGATGCTGAATCTCTTTGCAGTCTTAGTGCTTTCTCTAATTTCTTTATCAGAAGCTCTTCCTGTTTTCTGTAGCCACTTTTCACTCTTGTTGTGGACCACAGTCAAGTGAGCATATCTTTCCTTAACACTTATTTATGAAGTTTCAAAAGCAAATTTTCGGGCTATTTTCTGGATTTTTAGGTCTGTCCTCTGTTTTTTCAGAAAACTGTATCATACCTTAAACAATGTATACAATTAGATAAATGAAAATAAATTTTAAAAATAAAATGAAAAATAATTAGATAAATGAGAATCTAAAGTACTTGCAAGTTATAAAGAAGCTTTTATTCTTCAATGCACATCTACTTTTGCTATTGCTATATAGTATTTTTCAAACCTTACAGTAAGATCACAGATAATTCATGTGGAAAGCAGTGTAAAAATGTGTAAAAATATGTAAAAACTAATCTGTCAGGCTTTGATCCAAGAATTAGTTGCATTTTTCTTTGTATAACCGATTCCTTCTTGTTTGGTTCTCTGACAGGTACTTCTTTCATCGAGCTCTCTGCAATCCTGAATCTTCATTCTCATTAGAAATATTTTTCACCTCACATCTTTTTTGTCTGTATTTGTCCCACAGAATTCCCTTTTTTTCTCCCCTTGATTTTCTACACAAACATTCTACATGTACATATTTTACACTTTGAGTTGCAAAAACTTAGCATGAACGCTGGAACTGCTTATGTACTTAAAACAAAATGGACCACCAGAACCAATATAAAATTAAATGTTTCAAGACAACAATGATAACACACTGAGAATAGTGATTGTATCTTTTGGGAATGGGAAAAAATGCAGTACACTTCCCAAACTCATGATGGAGTGGGTACAACTATTATTTTAGGAATTTTCAGAAAAGAATTGTCTGGAAATGTCTGTGATTGCACTTATTGTGAGATTCTTCAGATCTGAGTAATATCTGGACATTCCAAACACTGCTTTGGGATTTTGGATTCATTTTAGTTTTGTCTCTGACTTCACTGGGGACTGAATACCTTTTACTGTAGACAGTAACTGAGTGAGTTTGGAGCATATGTCACATGTAGCTTTCATCACATAATTTGCCTGAAGGCAAGAGATAAAATCTATTTGAGGCCCACTGCAGAGGCCTTGAGAACAGTGCAATTTATATGAAAACACAAGTAGCTACCAGATTCAATAATGATCATCATCAACATCATCATCGTCGTGTGCAATTCTGTAGTCCCTTTTTACTGAAATCTCAAAGAATTTTACAAATAATTGCAATTACGCTTCACCAGGTCCTTGTATAGTAGTGTGCATTTTACTATGTGTGTCCCACACACTATTCCTTTAAAATGGTAGTCTTTACTTTTAGAATTTTAAAGCATTTTATTGCCAGAATAAATTGATAAATAGAATATTTGTATATAAATGTTAAAGAATCAGTACTCTAAAGCTGCAGAGAATAGTTATTTGTTGCTCAACAACATGATTTTTTACTAGGTTTTTAATAATGTCTTCAAAAGTGTTTCATTAATATAGGAACACAAGCCATTTTCAGAAGAGAAAATTAAATTGATCTTAGAGTATAGTCATATTCACTTACACCTCCTTTACTTTAGAAATATCACTAACCAATCAGACATGATTCGAGATATTTGAGTGGCTTCACAAATATGGCCCTTTGGAACCTCAGACTAATTACAATTTAATTCGACCTGGACTTCTAATTACTTAAGTTACTTTTGAAAATTGAATCTCTAAGTTATTAGTGCCCAGATGCTTGCAATTATGAAGACCCTTAACTCCCTCTGAAGTGTCAGCTAAGAGCCCAGATATTATTCAGACTCTGATACTAAGTATTTTTGGCCAATGTCACCTTGGCCATACTAGTGTCTAAGTCGAAGACTGGGCAGTTTTACAGTGCATGGTTCTGTAAGAGAAATGTTATTCCGCATGTGCATTGTGTGAACATGTGCTCCACATGAAAATATATCCCTGAGATATTTTCAAATAGAAAAGTGAAAGTTATATCCTACACCATCCTTTTTTTTCCCCATTTCTAAAAATATCTAGGCCTTCTTCAGGCCTCTAGGTTGAATGAAAAACTCTGTTACGTCTTTCAGATTTAGAAAAACATTAGATTAGGAGCCCTTGTGTATTAAATCACAAAGGTAAAGAGTTAATTCGAACCATCTGTTTCTTCAGGGCAGAGTTGAGTCTTCTTGTGAGTCAGCTAGTAGGAATCTCTCTTTTGTTGTCAACTTTCCTAAAGCAATTTTTAATATAATATCAGACACAGGAAGGGAGTCCTTTTTTATATTTGCATCAGATATTTTGAGATATTCAAAATCTGATACAGTTGCAGCAATGTTTGGAAGAGTAAAACATGGCAAGGAAAGGATCAAAAAACATGTGGCATTGGTTTTGGAAGTTGTTTTAAAACTGCATGACTTTCAGCATCATTGTTTTGTGCAAAGATGACTAATTATGCATGATTCTCAACATCATTGTTCTATGCACCACTGCAAAGAAAGAAATTTTTTCTTTGTTTCTAACTGAGGAGATATATTAGGATTATGGATTATTAGGATTATATATTAGATATATTAGGATGTTTTGTTAGGATTGCTTCGTATGCTAAATAATAGAGCAGGAACAGGCATGTGCTTTTCACATGTACACACTCACACATACACACTCATCTGTGTGCTTGTTGTTGAAGAAAAAAATCCACTCCTGAAACCAGTGAAGTCAATACAAGCAGTATTAGTGAATGTTTACCTTGTATTTTACAGGAAATTCTGAGTCTAGCTTCCAGCACTGTGACAGCTCTGGAATGGTTGATAACTTACAGGCATGGGTTTTGGTCACTACCTGATCCTGACTTGTATATATAGTTTTTACTCTTATTAAAAAAATTATGGCAATAAGAGGTTAACTTGTCTTAAAATAATTCCTGCAGATAAGAGCTCTACAGCTGTCTTCAAAGCTTGTACTGCTGGTGGGGACCTTCATTCAAAGCTTTATGTACTGAAGGAACTGAAGGGACTCACAGAAACAGATGGAGGTGTTAATGGCAACTTCTGCATGTGATGTCCCAACATATTTCAGGAGTCAGATGATACGGATCTTATATTTGTCTTGAGCTGTTTGTATTAGGCAGATTATTTCCTCTCAGCAATTTTTGATGAGCTAAACACTTGTATCTGTTTGTTTCTTTGTTTTTAAATGAATACATGGAGTATGGAAGAGGTTTCACTGAGAGATGAAAATGTTCTTTACTATAAAATTCACTTGAAATGGACAGATTACATTGGGCTGACAACATTTTCTCCATTGTGCTATCATTTAGTTAAAAAAAACAACACAAATCACCAACTTGTTTGTTTAGTGACAAGAAGGTGGCTAAACATGTGGCTATTGTTGTTCTAAAACAGCATCCAAGCTGATGGAAGAACATTAGAAATAGTTTATTTTACCTAAGAGTCTTCTATAGGTGACTGCAGATAATTTTCAAACACAGACTACTCTTTCCTAAGTAAGTTACCTAAAGTGTATTTACATAGATCTGCAAAAGAATTGCTTGCTCTTTAGCAACAGGTCACTTTCCACAGGCCAAATGCAAAATTATTCTTTATGCTTGAGGGACTGTGTTTGGATGAGTTGGATGAGTTGATGGTCTTAGGCAGACCTATGTTGCCTTTTAACTTGACTAGGCTGGGTGGATATCTGTGGGCTGAAAAAATACTTTAATTTTGTTACTGCTGCTGAGTCCTCCTCTTTGCACCCTGTTTACCTTTTCTGTCCATGATGTTCTGTTTAGTCCTGCTCGTACTTGATTAGACTTGTCTTTCCCACATTTAATTTAAGGCTAAAAGTAATAGGTTCAAACACTAGACACTGCAAAGAGAGCATCAAGCAGTAAATAATAGTTTCCTGGAAAATCGGATCAGAAAGGCCATGTTTTTAAGAACCTTCTAAACCACTATTTCTAGGTTCACAAGAAGGCTGCTTCTTGCTTCAAGGACTTTTGAAGACTCAGTGATTCTTCTTCTTGTGAACTTTGCTCTCTGACAGTGTCACAGGTCATGCCCAATCAGTGGCATTTCTGGCATTTCAGGAAAGATTAAAAAGGTGAGCTCCCATAATTATGTGGACACTTCATATATATAGATCTTTATATCTTCCACTCTTCACTCTACTCAGAAACAGCTCAGACAGAAGGTATAAGGCAGGAGAAACACACCAGAAATCTCATCACAATATCCTAACCAATATCCCTAATTTATTAAAATTTACCCTTCTAAAATTAAACCTCTTTGTTCCAGATCAACTGTTAGCAAAATAAAATAGAAGCAATCATGTCCACATAATCCAGCTAGAAAATCTGGTGCCACTGACATTTTTCAGTCTTGAAGAACTCTCTACGCAGCAGTTGTCTGTTCTTGGGCAATGCCACTATCATTGCTACGATATCTCTAGAAAAGCTACTTTAGTTTATTTCTTACCCTGAGAGGATCTTCAGGGTTTTTTCCACACTAGCTCCTTATTAGCATGTATGTTTTAATTTTTTTTTATGGTGTAGTCTGTATTTTCTTTATTCTGAAGTAGCGAGTAGTTTATTTGTTGCCACTTTTCTGTCTTCTTTCTTTCTCATTGCTATGATATCTATTGTGACTATAGAAAATTATATTAAGTAAGTGCAGTCTAAAGAATTTAGGGGGCTTATTGTAATAGAAGCAACCTTGTAAGTTCCATGACTTCTAAGACTTTGAATTTGACTCGGGGTTCTGTGCAAATGCAGAGAACTGAGTAGAAGACTCCTGTAATTGTTTGTCATAGAGACAACACTGATGATGAAGAAAGCCATTTCACTCTGCTATGAAGAGGGGCCATGCTAGTTCTTAATCCCATTCATCTAATGTGGAGGTCATTAAAGCATGAATAATCAACTGAAATGATGGAACGAAATCTTCTGGACAGCTACAGGTGTAATTTTTTGTTGCATGTGATTAGCTACTAGCTGAGAAAAATTTGGGAAAGCTGGCAGAAATGCAGGCATTTTTGATGAATCCAATAATATTTCTGAGACCTATTTTTAGCAGAAAATACTTTTTGTAATCAATGGAATTCAGTCAATAAACTCATGCCTCTCCCAAGCTCTGCTTTTCTCAAATTCTTTCATTTAATGATTTGGCCAGGGCAACCATGATGTGATTTATTAGTCCTACCCCTATACATTAACTCTTCCCCATGCTTTTCTCTCTTCTTACTTCATTCTTTCACTGCATTGTCTTCTTAAGAAAACAAATCAACAAAAAAATTATTAATGGAAGTTACATGTAGAAGTTAAGTATTATTAAAGATCTTATAAAACTGCCTGTGGAGCATGTATACGTCAATGAAAAAAGATGACAAATTTTCCTACTTCATTATTAGTGATGTATTAAAAAGAGACATTTGATTCATGAGGTTCATGGAATAACTTGTTGGACATAATATTTTCAGAGAACAGTTGAAACTAAATTAAATTACATGAGGCCAATACTGGTAATATTTAAGAAATGAATTGATAGAACATTTGGACTGATAAAACTGGAAATTATTAGTTGGAATTTCTTCTTAAATATTGGCTGATGTCTAGGAAAGAGTTGCGGATAACAGTTTATGGACAGCTCAAAATACAAGCACTTTTCAGGGTCTCAATAGGTGCCTTTACTTGTTAATTTATTTTCCTTGGGACAATAAACAATTCATTACATGAAAGTATTAAAAAACAAAAGAGGTTCTGGGCTTTTCTTGTACAGAGGGAATATGTCCTTTAGCACTGCCACAGCAGGATATTATTACTAAGCTTATGGAATTTTGGTGCCAGTCAGATATTCACATAACAGCTTGTTATAGCTCACAGAGGATTGTCCCACCATGCCTCTGTGGGCCTTTAAAACAAAACTGAAAAACTCATTTGCAAATGGCATGCTTCTGCTTTTCTAGCATAGCTGACCACAGATATGTATATAAACATCTATATCCAAAATAATAGGGTTTTTATTTAAAAGTATGTATACCAGTTTCAACCATAGAATTATCCATTAATGAAAGCAAATGTGTGCATGGACATCCTCTATTCCCTGATTTATATTTAGCTAAGCGCAGGTGTGAGTGTGATACCGACTACACAGACATGGCATGTGGAAACAGGGAATTTCCTTGGTCTGTAAAATATGCCCACTTGAAGCCTCTTCCAGTGGTTGGAATAAACCATATCATCTATTTAAGTAATTTGCATCCATCCTAGTATCTTTGCAAAACACTACAAAGAAAGGAGATTGTAGACTTCAAATTCAATGAAACAGAAGGCAAGTTTTGAAAAACTAACTGGCTACTTGAAACAGCTGACAGATAACCTTGAAATTTAAAATCATAGGCATGATTACATTCACATAAATATGAAAAGATGAAGAGGAATATAATAGAGCTTGTGACAATGTTGAACGTTTTAGAGACTTTCTGACATCACCCACTGGCAGTGAACAAGATAAAGACACAAAAAAATGACATTTTCTGCCTAAGCTTTAGTGTTATAAATTGAATACAAATACAGAAAAAAATTATAAATGTCTATACAGAGAAGAAAATCTCATACATGAATTGTCCCAGCAAAGAAATGTTTTAAAAGCCAAAGTAGTAAAATTCAATATGTATGTCTAACTTTTTTGGCTAATGATTTCTTTAAATAAAATATAGAAATTATTTAATTAAAGCTCTTTCATATTCTCAAAGCATAACAATGTAATTTATAATATGAATAAGCAATTTTCTTTTAAAAACTGTAAAAAGTTTAACATTGGCATGACTGATTACTAAGGAGACACTTAGATAAAAGATACCAGAGTTTGTAAATTAATAGAGCTATATGGCCTTACTATGCCAGGATGTAAATCCCCTTAAAAGTATGATCTACATGCATCCCTTACCATTGCAATAGGATGATTGCCTATATCTACAATAGTAAATTTTTTGTCATCACAGTAACTGTGACTCAACTGCTTTACACTTCTGTTAAATTGAAGACAAAGGTAGCATTGAATTAGCTGTCACAATCAAATGTTTGTGAAATGATAAAAGCACATGTTTTTAATTGCAAATAATGAATGCTGATTAGCATGAAGTAAAAAGCTTCACTGTGAAGCATTACAGACTCATTAAATAGTCACAGTGAGGTCACTAGAGTTTCAATGGAGTGGTCATCTTGTATCAAGACTGAAAAATAAACTTCATTATTCTTTGAGATGGTTTTCTTATAGCTGGCATTAATATCAAAAGTACAAGTCAAACCTAAATATTTCTTGGACTGTGTTGTAATGTTAGAAAATAGAAACTTGATAGGGGACGAATTTAACATGGGTGATTTGTCAGAACTACTTTGCAGTGTGAATATTTAACATTCATGCAATCACTTTTTCTATAAAAAGGCACATTAGAACATTTTAAATTATAATACTTAATGTTTTCTGTCTTTCCCATTTGGTTATCAATGAATTAACTAAGGTCTTAAATTGCTGAGGCACTTATATTTGGTTTCTTCTGATATAAATTATTTGATAGACTAAACATAGTAAGAACAAATTAAAATATAGTAGGAACAAATGCATCATTTGCTACAGAAAGAAAAAAAATCCCAAAGCATCATACTGGATTGATAGCATTTGTCCCAGCTGCTTATACAAAGATTTTATACTTTTGGGATAAAGAGGAATTAATGCCTCTTTTTCCCTTTTTGCTTCTTTCTCATGTTAGAATATTTTGATTTGATATCGACATGGACTTTTTTTAGTTACTGCTACTCAAATCAATGAGAGTTTATTAGTAACGCGATGGTTAAAGAAAAAGATCTGACAGCTGTATGCAATAGATGAATGATAAACATTGAAGATGGTACAGTTCCTGCTCTGAGGAGTTAATCTGTGGTGGGTGGAAA
This sequence comes from Pachyramphus minor, assembly GCA_013397135.1. Classification (NCBI taxonomy): domain Eukaryota; kingdom Metazoa; phylum Chordata; class Aves; order Passeriformes; family Tyrannidae; genus Pachyramphus; species Pachyramphus minor. The sequence goes on from VYXB01004618.1 coordinate 65,083, forward strand.
GACTAGGCATGACCATGACAAAAATAGAAGGGAGGAAATAACAAGGTAGTGTTAATTAGATCATGCAGTCAGCTAGTTATTGCACTCTACATTGATTCCAAGAAATGTCCCCCAAGATAAACACTGATTAAACAAATTGTAGGAAAGAGAAATCCCTTCCAGATAAATTATAAAATCAACTCAAAGTTATAGTAAAAGTACTTTGGTTTACAGGGTGGGGTTGTGATTATTTATTATTATTATTATTGAAATAAAATATGCCCAATCATATATTAACTGAGCTCTCTTGACACCTAGTACCCATATCTTTTTGATAAGAAATCTGTTATTGACATTCAAAATATCAGCATAATAAAAATTCCTAGCACTCTTCTGGTACGTTGTACAGCTATGAGAAACAATGCTGAAATATTATTGTGAGGAAAACTTTACCTGTTCTCACATGTAAGACTTTTCTAGAAAACTGTGTGATTTACTTATATATATTTTTGTTTCAGAATGATGTTAACAATTAACAGGAATGCCAGCTGGTGTGGCTTTTGGTCATAAGCAATCATTTGTAGCTCATATAAAGAAATACAGCTACTTTTATTACCTGGAAATGTCATGCACTATATTCCTTTTACTTGAACAGTTCAACATGATTCGTGAAACAAAATTCCCAGACTGATGATAAGATTCACATCATGTGGGCACCTGGATCATTAACTTAAGATGGACTCTTCTGGTTAAAGCTTTCAGATAAATCTGAGTTTACAGCTTCTAGTAGCTAAAGACAAGCTAAAAAAAAAACAGAAACAGATAGATAGAGAGATAGATTGATAGATAGATTGATAAATCAGACAGATTTGTGTAAAAGTGTTTTTTCTGATCACCAGTCCCAATCTATGGTATATTACTAGCTGTTAGGACCAGAGTCTACCTTATAGAACAGAGCTGGTCATTATAATTCTCCTGACTTACCCTCAGCAATTGTCAGGATCACAAATGTACAAAATTAGTACTCTTATGTCCCTTTCAAGTGAGTTTCATCCAAAGTATAAAACCCAGTAGTCCTGAAAACCCGGCATAATGTGTTTCTGAAGGCAAAGTGATTTGAAAGGTATCTGGATATAGTAAATCTTATTTGTAAATCTGATGGGATTTACAAATAAAACTTTCAGTCCTTGTCTAACAGCAAAGAAACAGAAACATCAATAGAAAATACCTACAATACACAAACTACTGCAGGAGAAAGTGTTTTAGTTGTAGATCTTTTTTATTAGTGCTTATTTTCCTGTTCTATAGGTTATAAGCACCTCCAGCATTTGCTCTTTCATTTACCGATCATGTTGTTTATGCTTTTCAAAGATCTTTCCCACAGTGCCTCTCATTTTCTGAATCACAAAACAATTTTTTTGTGCTAATGATGTTTATAGACCACTAAGAGATTTTATACGTGCACAGTATATTCACGTGTCCGCACAAAGATATTAAATTCTCAGTTAAAAAGAAAAGAGTCCCTTGTCTTGGGTAGGAATTGTGGGGTTTTTCTCAATAGCTTAGCCAATGGGCAGGTTTCATTTTTTCCAATTTTTTAAGTAACCAAAATTGTTGTTCAGTTGGGAAGGCAAGCGCAAATAACATGGAATCATAGAATCATAGAATCAGACAGGTTGGAAAGGACTTCTTAGATCACCAAGTCCAAGCCTTGATCCACTACCACCATATATATATATGCATATATATTTGTGCACATAAATAATATGATACATCCATATACATATGCATGGTAATGCATGCCTCCAGAAAAGCTTCTTTTTGAAGAAATACAAAGGAAAAATGTTCAGAGAAATTATAGTTAACAGTAAAATTGAGTGTAAAGTCTAATCTGATCATCAGTGGTAATTTTTATGAATGGAAAAATCACCTAATTATTTACATTATGCAACAGTTCTGAAACCAGCTCCAAAAGTCTGAGAATATTTATGCAGAAGAAGAACTTTTCCTTAAACAGCCAACAGTTTATCATATAAAAGCTCCACACTGATTCCCAGATCCTTAGGGAGGAAACCACTTACTCTTTTAAAAGTGGCAGCTCATGTTATGGAGTAATTCTACAATGACTTTGAGCTGTGAAAGGATGCAAAAAGTCACTCTTTCACTGAAAGAGTGAGAAAGTCCCTATGAATGAGGGTTTCTACTAATCCACTTATACATTCATAGACTGAGAATTTGAGGTCGTCTTAAAGTGCCCAGAGACTAGTATGTTGCTTGTATGCTTGAGGTCAGGTTGACTGCACCTACTTTAGATGTCTGCAACACAAACACCTACTTTTAAGCAAGTTGTCTGTACTCCTTGTATCGTTGGTGGACAGAAACAAGGACTTTTGTGATAGAAATCAACTAAATTAGATGTCTGCATTAGTTCAGGCAAAGATTCTGTTCTAGATTTCTGGGCATACTTACTTTCTTTCTCCCCTAAAATTCCTGTTCAGACTTGTGGTAGATGTTCTCAATTCTCCAGGTTCAGGGAGACGATCAAGGCCTTCATATTCAAGTAAACAATCTGAATTTAATATCTTCTCTGTCTAACAGTGTCTGATCTTTGCCATCATTGGTATTTCTATGAAGAATTCTATCCATGCACGTTTCTTCAAAAATCATTCCATCCATTACTGTCCCAATTACAACCAATCATCAGATCATACAACCAATTACACTATGTCGTACTGTAGAATGATCAGAAATGTGAACAAGTTATGGAGGATGTCTGATGCAAACTACACACTTTGCCTGTAAAAACTGGAGGGTAAAATAAATTTTGAAGGTGTCTTTTCAGCTTTATTCTGGTACTAATGTGAGGCTGTATAGTTAATGCATACAAAATGAAGCAAAGATACTAAGAATTGCTAACCAAATAGAATTTATTCTGCACATCATTATGTATTAATATATATAAGTGACAAATAAAAATAAAAATTTCAAAAGGCAAGAAAAAGCAATCAAATATTCAAGGGAAAATTATGGTGTCTCCCATTACTAAGTTAAATGGGGAAAAGGCTTCTCTCTTTGGGAAAGTTGAACAGTTTCTGGCTTTCTTCTTTTTGAAAAATGCTGCTGTAAGTCAGGAAAATTGCAAAACAAATATATGAACAAGATTGCCATTTATGTCACATATGACAAACATTGTTTTGGTACTGGCTACAAAGTACTTCTTATTTCAACTGAAAATAAGAATACTGACAGGATTGTTGAATCACTGGCATTTGCAGCTTACTGTCAAATCCTGCCTGCAGTGTATGTAAATAAATGTAAGCAAATTCTCTTCAAACATGAATTTTCAAGCAATAAATAGGTGAAGTTCAGTTGCCTAAATTATTGAGGAAAAAAAGAACAATTCTTACCCAAGATGAGAACCAGGTCCAGGAAGTATAGAAATGAATCCTGGTCAGAATTGCTTCATTTGTATCAGAAACTTTTGCATTTTTATGTAGCATAGGATAAAAATGCAAAAAAAATAGCAGAAACCAGTAAGTTACTGAATAACATTATTGGGTTATGCACTCTTCCCTTGTCCCTGTGAATCTGAGCAGGATCTGTAGAAGTGGGTTTGCGTGACAAGGAAGAAGAAGCTGAGACTCTGTGCTGTGGGGTCTGAGCATGGTGGACAGAGCCCAGAGCTGGTTACAGGGTCCATAGGCAACCCCCAACACAGCAAGTGATGAACCAGATCCAAGGTGGCACCATGGGATCCACTCAAGAGCAGGCAGAGCGGGTGCCACAGTCAGGGTTGGAGGCAGGTGCACGTATACTGTAGCTCAGGCCAGGTTTGGGTGCCCAGGCCTGGGCTTGTATATCACCTGTGGGTCTATGGACCGTGGAATGCAGAGGTCTTGGGGAGACTTACAAGAGTCATGAAGGCCTGGTTCTACGCTGATGAAATATGTGATGACTTTCTGTAGAGTTTCACAGTCTCCTTGCCAGCATGGCAGTATGAGAAGCGGGAAAGGCCTTGGCTCTTTTTAAGTGCTCTCAGCAATAACAAAAACACCTCTATATTATCAAACCTATTTTCAGCACGAATCCAGAACATTGCCCCATACTACCCACTAGAAAGAATAACTCTATCCCAGCCAAAAAGAGCACAGTGTTAGAGAAACCTTCTTTTTCCCTACCTGTACATGATCCTGATGACTTTTCAACCAAGTTACAAATTCTACAGATGTCTATTTTTCCTCTAGAGTGGACTGGAAGAGGTAGGTGCCCCCCAAAAGGAGTCAGGCTAATGAAACTAGGCTCTAATCATTCTCCATTGTTTGTCAGGGCAGTGTAGGAGATTTCCCTTCACTGGGTGTAGCTACTGACCTGTCATGATTTGTGACATCTATGTTGAAGAGTCAGAATTTCTTCTAAATTCTACAACTTCCTTCAGTTTCTTAGAATTTTTAAATAATCAGTAAAGATTATTTGAAAGATTCTCTGTCTTGTCTTTTCAAATTTTATTTTCTTTTTAGAAAAATCCCTTTAGTTTTCAAAGCCCACCCTTTTCTCAATCTTATTCCTGGTCTTTCCAAACCAGTAATATTATTTTTCTATTATATTGCTTCATTCTACAAAAGAGCATATTGTTCTTTCCCTAATTTCTCTTCCCTTCAGAAAAATGCGCTTCTATGACAAGGTATTTGTTCACAGCTGTTCCAAGCTATCTTCATTGAAGTCAATGGTAAAACTCCTGTGTAAGTTTTGTGGTACCAGGGTGTAATCTATCATTTTACATGTCATTCAGCCTAGCAAATGACACAATTTTATTTCCTACAATGTTTCTTTTATGTTCTAAATGATTTAAGGACTTCTTTAAAAATTTTGACTAAATGAAAATCCTAAATGAAAACTGTTTCATCAGTTTTCACAAATGCTAGGAGGAAAACTGAGAGAATATTAAAACTTAGAATGGGCCAAACATAAATAAATTTTCCCTCTGCAAATGGAACCCAAATTTAGTCCGAAGCACACATTTTAACCAATTTTTTCACAAACAGGAAAAATGGTCATGATTAGACTACTCCACTATAAGGAAACACAAACTCCAGGCTTAAAAAGCTAGGTCCTCTAGTGAGTTTTTACCAGCACTTACTCTATGTATCGGTCAGACATCGTTGGAAAATAACAATTTTGTCACAGATATTCAGTAGACCTTGGCCCACGAATATAAGTGCACAGTAGGATGGAATAGCCAGCTCTGTGATGCAAGTCTCTGTTGTGCTGAAGAAAACAAATGCTGGAAAAGTGTATTGTATGGGTCTTAGATACCTACTGGTTTTAAACCATAGCCATACTTTTTGGTGCCCAACATTGGACTCAAATGGCTTGAGATAACGACAGATTTGATTGGATTGTGCTAGACCAAGTTTATAATCATGATGGCTAATTAACAGCCTCCTGTACTTGTCACAGGTCTTGCTTGTCTTACTGTCTATGAGGACATGCTTGTTAATGTTTTTTGCATTTGATGTTTGAGGTAGGCTTTCTCATTTTACTGTGCTGTGCCTGCAAACATTTTGGTAACAGCAATGGACATGCACCAGGGCTGGAAGATGGCCAGGGCATCACTGCTGTTTCTGTGCTGTACTGGACAACTTGAAACTCCAGTGTGAACTGGACTTGAAGAACCTGTGACCTGTGTACGAATCCATCTGGTAGCAGGACACCCTGAAGCATTGGTGGCGGTGTCCACACCAGAGCAGATACATTCCTGAAGGGATTGTGGCCCAAAGAAAAGTCCATGCTGGAGAAGGTTTATCTCAAAGCATCTGTTGCTCTGGGTAAGTCCATGCTGCAGTAGGTACACCCTGAAGTGTCAGTGGCCATGGATAAGTTCAGTACACAGCAGGTACACCTTGGATAAGACCACACTGCAGCAGGTACACCCCTAAGAGATTTTGGTCTACAAATAAGGCCATGATGGAGCAGGAGCAAGGGGAGGAGTTAATTGCAATGTAGCCTGCTCCAAAAGGATCAAACTTGAAGACTGTAGTTTGTTGTAAGCCATGATTTGAGAGGCATGTTATAGGAAGCACTACAGTAGGAGCTGCCTGAACCAATGAGCATCACAGGAAGAAGTACAAATGCAGTAGTGACCCAACCTGAGCTTAAAGGGTCATGGGTGGTTTATTGAGGATGTATTGGATATTGCCTTTGCTATTAAACCATCTTTTTCTCAAGTCAGGGTTTTTTGAACTTTTACTCCTCTAATTCTCTCCTCCATCCCATCAGTGGGAAGTGACTGAGTTGCTGTGTGCGACCAAACTGCCTAAAGGATTAAATTGCAAGATTAAGGAAGAGCTGAACTCTGCTATATCTATCCTGCATCGGTGAACAGTCTGCAGTGAGGCAGTCAAGACTTATCCAAGGGAAGCCAGTTAAATTATTTATGCAGCTGTTCAATGCCCAATTTCTGTGATACATCATATTCTGACATGAGAGATAATCTTGCCAACAAATTCCTGAGCAAATACTTTGGCAGTTGAACAATAAACATTTACAGTTTTGCTGAATTCCCAGATTGTAACTCTAACTAGTAGAAGAAGAAACATACAGCCAGAGATTAAAATTTTTTCCTATACAATTGTGTTAAATTAGTAGTTTTTGCAGGGTACTTTGCAAAATTTTTAGCAGTTTGTACTACACAGTACTAGCCAATACAACACTAAATGAATATGCAAAGAAAGTCGAATTCATTATAAAATATTTATATATTCCCAGCCTTTAAATATACTATCAGTACACATTTTATTCACATTAATCCCTTCTAAAAGAACCCTGAGACAATTTCTGTTAATTTGTAAAGGCATATACTTTCTTAATCAACTGTTGTGACTTCTTTTGAAGTAATGGTAGTGTTTCATTAGCAGCTAAATTCTGGAAACCTAGAATTACTCAAGAGATGATTATATAAAAGTCAGACTCCCTCATGGTTGAAAGGCAGTGGATTGCCAATTAACCCTCTATTATAAGTCCTTGTCTTTTTTTTATGAAATAAAAACAATAAGACTACCTCGTACTTCAATGAATACTGTTCTCAGAGTAGAGATAATTCTGGTACCTCTATCAACCAATAATACTAGTGGCAGCAGTGTAAAACAGAAATTAATTGCATCTTAGCTCACTAAGTATTTATGATGTAAATAACTGTTTCTGGATATCTGTATCCTGCACTCCTTTTATAGCAGTCAATGGAGAGAAACAGGCACCTATACAACATTTTTGTATGGCTGAATTAAAGATGTTCAGGGAGAAAGATTGAGTACTAATCAGCCCTAAAATTTTAACTAATTTTCTGTCTTTGCTTTGAACTTCTAACTCACCCTTGCAGAACTTTGCTATGTAAGGAGTGAACTCTAAGTAGTGCTGATACGGATTGCTTGATGACACTTAGGATCAGTACCCAGACTTGTATTTGGTAAAAACATGGCCATAGACTGGAATTAATCTCATTCTACAGCAGATGCTTAAATAGAAGATAAATGTGTTCAATATAAATGTGTCTCTGCCCTTTTCTCTCCTGTACAGGACCTTAGGCTGACATGACACACTTCTAGATGTGAAAACGTCTATTAAGAGCTTATAAGCATACCCTTAGACATATGTCTTATTTTCCTAGGTTTCTTAAGTTAAATCTTATTATGCTTCTTCTTTCAGTGTCAAAGTTCATTTTCTGAGTAGGTGAATATTAGCTCTTTATCTTGTTTGTATTGAAGCATCTTTTTTTAGGATGGGAGAAATCCAAACAAGCTAGTGCTTTTCTTTTTGACTCAAAGCCCCATCTAACCTGATATTGGGCACTTCAATATCACTTCAAACACTTCAAGGGCTGGGGTATCCACAGCTTCTCTGGGCAACATGTGCTAGGTTTTCACCACCCTCATAGCAAAAAATCTCTTTCTACTATCTGATCTAAACCTACTCTTTTTCAGATTAAAGACATTACCCCTTGTCCTATCACTACATGCCCTTGTAAAAAGTCCCTCTCCAGTTCTCCTGTAGGGCCTTTCATATACTGGAAGGTGCTATAAGGTCTCCCTGGAGCTTCCTCTGCTCCATAGTGAACAAACCCAACTCTCTCAGCGTGTCTTCATAGGAGACGTGCTCCAGCCCTCTGCAGAATTATCTTCATGGCCTCCACTGGACTCATTTCAGCAGAACCATGTTCTTCTTATGCTGGCAGCTCCAGAGCTGAATGGAATACTCAGGTGGGGTCTCACAAAAGCAGAGCTGAGTGGACCTGCTGCCCATGCTGCTTTAATGCAGCCCAGGATACAACTGGCTTTCTGGGCTGCAAGTGCAGTGTTGGGACACATTGAGAAAATCTTAATGTGAGAAGGGACTGAGTGAGTTATACAGGCATGTATGAGCAAAAGTGTGAGTGTGAAGAGGGAAATTAACTACAAAAATTCTCAAGACCTAAGGCCCATTCATAAATTCAGAAAGTGCATTCCATTTAAAGAGAAAGGTGAATGGTAGTACTTCAGAGATATGACAGAAATATTTGCTGGGATTTTTCATAAGTAGACTTTATATCTTTTACACTGTAGATGCTTAATATTAATTGCAGTAGATCAAACCCAATTTCTTCAGCTCCAAAGGAAGCACTGTTTTAAATAAGCAGTCATTTAATATCAGTCTTTAAATCATTAGGAAATATGTAACTCAGCTTGTATAGTCTTGTCTGCAGAAGATAATTAAAAGGATGTAATTCACTACGTCTTCAGCCAAGTAAACCACCTAAAGTAATAACCCTTTTAAACTGTCCTCTTGAGCAGGTTTTTAATATCTGAATACAACTAACAGGTGTGTAGCATTTCAGTCAGATGTAGAAGCTCTGCACAAATTTTGTTTTGTGTTTTTGTTCTCCTCACCCCCAATATCAAGAAGACAACCTTGATTGTCATCTGTTCCAGCTATGTTGAGTTTGTTATGAGACCAGAATGGGAAGAACAATATTGACTAGTGAGACTTTGAAATCCTTTCATGCCTTTCTAAGCTTGTAAATACCTCAGTCAGCTATGACCTATCTTGAATTAAATTAACCTCAAATCTGCTCTAGCAGATTCCAAATCCTGTCCAGTTCTTTGTCTCTGGAAGAGCACTCTGTGCCAAATGCTGAACTGTGAGATGGAAGCTTATGAACATAGGGAAATGTTCTCTAATTTTGGGTTGTTTTGTGTTAATGAATTAGCAAGAAGCAGAACCCCAGATGAGACCTACTAGAGCCTCACAATACAGACACTCACACCAAATAATTTGTTTTAGTTCAGATAACTACTGCTGTTCTCAAGATTATTTTAAACAGATTTCAGGAAATTAACTTTCTTTTGTACCCTGCAAAAATGGTTTCCTTACTTGAGTGATAAAGACTGAGGCATGTACTACTCATGATATACTTATTGTGTGAATTCATTAAGGGTTTTAGGGCTATTAAACTCTCTGTGCTCACAGGCAACAGATTCAGTATAAAAACAAAACCAAACCAACTTCTGAGCTGCCCATCTGCAAGAGTATCCTCACTACTGAAGTTAGGAAAAACCTACTTTAATTAGTCTATACAAGATAAATAATGGTTCATTGGGAAAGTGTCACAAACATGTCATGGCCATCACAGTATGTCCTGGTTTAATTGTAACCCTATAATTTGTGGAAAAAGCAACAAGCTAGGATTTATTCCATATCACTACACAAATGATATGTGTATGAAATATGTCCATGAAAAAGTGATCGTCCAGTCCCCATTAACTGAATGTGGACAGCTGGGCCAGGTGGCACTTGTTATGGACAGATACAATCCGATTTCAGGTTCTTACTCTGACTAATCTGGACTTAGAAACCTTTGGGCATACACTGTTCAGAATAGAAATCTGCTTACTTTCTTTCAGGAGGGCTCCCCAGCATTGTTTATAAAATTAAATAATCACTGGACCAGCGAGAAAGAGAAAAATGAGGATATATAAGTGGTGGTTAGCATGTGAGGGTAATAGACTTTTTCTGAGCTCAAATGTGTTTCCAGGGAACAAAAACTGAACTGTTCCAGAACTGGGGTTTTCTGGGGTTTAGCTCGTGTCTGTGCTATCAGAAAGTTGCTGGCTTTTGCTTTTCATCATATTTCATCAAGCTGAAACTTTCTGACAAAGTATTGCTTAAATAAATTCCCTACTTGTTTGACTCTTACGTGACCTTAAGCACTCATATGTATTAAAGTATGCTTTACCCAGTGCTTGGGATCCTTCCAGAGATCATAGAACGATTCGGTTTGAAAGGAACCATAAAGATCATATTGTTCCAACCCCTCTGCCACAGCCAGAGACACCTTCCACTAGACCAGCTGGATCAGCCATCCAACCTGGCCTTGAACACTTCCACGGATGGGGCATCCACAACTTCTCTGGGCAAGCTGTTCCAGTGTCTCACTACACTCACAGCAAAGAATTTCTTCCCAGTGTGTATTCTGAACCTACTCTCTTTTAGTTTAAAGCCTTTCCCCCTAGCCCTATCCCTACATGCCATTGTAAAAGTCTGTATTTCTCCCAGGCTACCTGTCCTTGCTTCCTTGTTGTGTTTGGGTTTGTTCAGGAGCTCCTTGTTCATCCATAGAGCCTCTTGGTGTTTTTGCCTGACTTCCTCTTCATTGGGATGCATCACTCCTGAGCTTGGAGGAGATGATCCTAGAATATTAACCATTTTTTTTGTTACACTCTTTTGTCCAGGGCTTTATTTCACTGTACTCTAATAAGCAGGGCCCTGAAGAGGGTAGAGTCTGCTCTCCTAAAGTCCAGGGTAGTGAGCTTGCTGCATATGCTCGTTTAACTCCTCTTGTTTATTTCCCATACTACATGTGTTTGCATAGAGGCAATAAAGTTGGGCTCCTGATGGAGCTGACTCACTGCCTGGACTGGTTGGGATTCCTTTGTGCAGCTCTTCAGGTGTTTCTCTGCCAACCTGTGATCCCTCTCCAGGCTCTGACGATCTCTTGGTGTCCTTGACATCACATCGGCAGGAGTGCGATGGATTGAGGTTCCCCTTCCCAGTGTGTGCTAAATGTGTAATAGATGTGCAATATTTTTATTTGTTGCTCTATAATGAATGCTTTATGATTTTTTGCCAAATCCATTGTTTTGGGAGCACTTCCCCAGACATTGGGAAAGATTCTTGGGCATATTTGTGAATAAATATTCACTCTCAAATGAAAACAGGATAGAGATAGAGCTTGAGTGCTAGACCCCCTCATCCCCTCACTGCCTTTGACCCTTCTAAGTGGCTGTTTCTCGCAGAGATCATGTATAGGTGGAGCAAGCACTAAGAAGTGTGTCTGTGAGCCTGCCTGTGTCATTCAATTGCATTTGCATCAATTGCTGGCTCTCCTTTAATTATTATAATCAAAGGTAGCCCTCATGACAGTTATAAAACCTGAAATCTTCTTTGAAGACACATACTGGTTAAATTGGTGGAGATTTATGAAACCCACTTCATTCAGCAAGAATAATAAATAGTGATTAGATCTAAGGTGCCTAAACCCTAGAGGAAAAGACAGAAGACTCATCTTTTAGTGTTTAATCATCTCTGTTAGCATATGTTTTCATTACTTCTCAATGAAGGCTGTGTTTAGAAACTTACTAGGTTCTTTTCAAAGATCTCTTATGCGCTTTAGTTCCATAGCTCACTTTTCAGTCAGTCTTTCTACTTTTCTTTTGGGGGTATTCTTTAATTATAGAATCAATCTTCGCATTTTTGTGTTCTTTGTGAGTATGATGAGGACATTTCTCAAATCAATTTTAGAGTTCTCTTGATTATATTAAAAGACTTCATTAAAATCACCAGTCATCGTAAGATGGATTTGGCTCTGTCTTTTCAATGATGTCTATTCAGAAGCACTTGCATATCATTGCATGTCATCTGTCAGCAAGGTCTCAATTTATATGAATAGGAATGAAATAATTTCTTAAATTAAACCAAAACACATTTGTAGCTATCAATCCATATTGTTGTATGTCCCCAAATAGGTGTTACTGAGACCCGGCTTCTTTTCTCTGAAGTATCTTTACTCAAAGAGAAGTAAACACTTTGACATTGGAGAGTTCTTAGAGCTGGGTAATGCACTACTCACATACTACATACCCATCACCGTGAGGTTAGAGAGTTCAGACTATTAACACTTGTTCTCTATGAAAGATTCAACAGAAGGCAGAGATTGAAAGTAGAAGGCTTGTTTTCCCTTGGCTCAGAAGTCAAGCATAGTCAATTTTACTTGATCTTTCTCTAACATAGTTGTAAATATTTTAATTTGAGTCTGATTATGAGACAGTGAACATCACAGCCCTTATTTCATTCCTGGCTTTGAGCAAAACCTCAAGCTATTTGGAATTAATAAACACACATGCTTCAAATATATCTGAAAGATTTCCCTGAAGAATACACATCTGGGACCCCTCATGTTCTTCTTGCCTTTGCATTGCTGCAGTAGTTCCTTGTCTAGTTACCTCAGAATTTCCCCTTTGTGAAAATGCTGACAATGTAAAATCACAATGTCTTTTCCTGTGTAACACCTAGCTTCCTCTTGTCAGAAATGTTATATGACACACTGGGGGAGGTGTACTTCTATAAACTGACAATTTCCATAAAAGGGAGAGAATTGGAGGGTACATGAGTTAATTTTTAATACTGATTAAAATAACCTTAAAGCAGCTCTATTTTGCATCAGAAGTCAAACCAGACCAAGAGATTTAAAATTCCACCTCTGCAGATCTGCACTTCTGCATCTTTCTTAACTGTCTTGAAGTGAAATGCATTGATGGTATTTTTCTAAGCTGCAACTCTATCTTCTGTAAATTATAAACACTTTTTAAAACTTGTGAAGCAAAGTTTATTTCAGCACATTTTTGGGGTAATCTATTCAATGGCCTGTGGAATATTCAAATATTAAATTGTAGAAAGTAGACTGCTTTTACTTTACTTTCCTAGACTGAAATCTGGGAAAGTATACATTTATATTCACTACAAAAATATGAATTATCTTCAAGACTGAGCTCTGATTTTTCATCAGCTTTTGTTTGCAGCCCCAGAAAACAATTCGAGACAGAGGAGCATTGGAGTGATCTGAGTTCTCTAATTTCCTGTGTTTTGCCATACAGGAGTGCATTTTCATTGAAGTAAAATAATTGAGTATAATAGAGTAAGGAAGTATTTCAAATCACTGTATATCCACTAGGATGTCAAGGCAGGTTCACTTATTCTGCAGCCACACATTTTTCAGTCTTAGCAGATGTGAAACATAATTTCAGCAGAACAGAACATTCTGACACAGCAAAGGTTTTTTGCATTTTTGGACTTTGTTTTTCTGGTGGATAGAATGGTGTTCTGGGAGGAAAATGTTATAGAGGCAAATCTCCTTAGGTTCAATTATGTCTAAAATTCAGAACAAATGCCCTAATTAGAGCATTATGAAGATGGGTACTCTAGCTAACATCTTCTGATAGGGACACTCTGCATGTACCTAGCCAGTTGAGTCCTTAGGGTGTCTAGGCATAAAGATAGCCTTTTTTTATTTTGTATCCCAAAAAGGCTTTGGCAAGATAAGTGTGTCTCAGTCTTCAGCTCAGATAAACTGACGGTGCTTCCAAAGATGTGCAGTATCAGTACTTTATATCCTTAAAGGAACTTTTGGCAATAGCTTTATGAAACTCAAGCACAAGATCAAAATTATTTTCTGGCACAGTCCTATACTTAGGCTTCCAAGCTGAGTTTAAGGTGCATGCTAAGCGCTTGCCTTCTCTCTCTTGTTTTTTGCATATTTTTGCACTGTTAAATAAAAAAGGGTCAGAAGAGAACTATATGGACTATATGCAAAAAAGTTCAGGGAAGGTCTGTAGCCCCATCTCTCCTATATAGTCTTTGGAGTTTGATTTAGTATGTTCTGCTTTGAAGCCATAAGAATTTATTCTTTTAGTTTTGTGAGTTCAATACCTGAATCCTAAAATAACACTGTAATGGCAACTACCATATTACACTAAGATCCATTGGCTTGAAGTTTATCTAATACACCATGAGTTTGTGGTGACAATTGCTCACATACTTGGATGCATTACTAGACTTTTCAACTTCTCTTTGTATCAATGATTATTGTATTCAAATGTATATTTGAAATGTATGCCCAGGAAAATATTATAGGATAATAATAAAGTATGCTTCAAGTAATTTTTTCACTCAAAGTCAACTTCTTATTCAATAATTAGACTTTGCATGGCTTGCATGAGTTTCTACAAACAGTACTTCAGAAGAATTTGTTTTCTTATTCAGTGATTTTATAACTTCAGTCAAAGTTAATCTATAAACAATAAAATTAATATGTTTACTCTAAAAGTTATATTCTTATTTACACGCTTTCTTGCAAAGTTAATGACTGTGGCATTCATCATTTTATGTCTTTGAATTGATTATTTATGCTGCTGCTGAAAGGTAAGTAATTTAGTGGGACTATAATATCCTTTGAACTCACACAATACCAGATGTCAATGAGTTTGATTTTTGCATGGAACATGTTTACCAAATATTCATGGTAACATTCTAGCATGTTCCAAAATGATTGACTTAAGGTTTTTCATTGTTAAAAACTGACAAGGTATCTGAGGAGCTAGAATCTGTGCACTGTTCCATCAACACTTGCAAATTAGTGAGAAAGAATGGTTACATTTTTTGATTTTGCATGTGTAATCTAAGTATGTCCAAGAAACCACGATGAAATCAGATCATGCAGCTTTTTATTTATTATTAAACACTTTATGGTTTTATGTAAACTACACTTGACTGGAACAACAATAAAGTTTTGGTTGTATATATTTGTGAGAACACAGATTTATGGTGGAAAGTTTATGAAAGATCCACAGAACTACATAAATTAGGAATATTTTGGAATTTATAATGGTGGATAGTTATGGATAGGGGCCTATCTTGGGGTTCATATCTCTAGAACCCATTATTTCTCTTACATGCCTACAGTTAAAGAGCATAATTTGGCTTTGAGAGGACATGCCTTGCAGCTGTGGCTACTATGTGAGATACTTCCCACGGTAGGATCACACTATATGTTTATAAGATTCAAAATAAATGCCCTGATCACTCAAGGAACTGCACTTAACTCTCTCCAACAGCTAAATATCAGGACTTGAATGGATAGCAAATACACTGTCAAGGGAATACCAGAACAAAGACACACAGTTTACACCCATATTTGAAAGTTACAACTCCCATAGTCTTTAAAAAGCCCATGAAACGATTCAGAATTAAGGGTAAACATGAAAATTATCTGCCAATATATGTCAGATTTTTTTATGACAGTAGTTGAAATCTGTTCCCTGACTCAACTGTTGCAAAAAGCACATTATTTTAGAGATAACCTGTAAGGTAAAAAAACCTCCAAATGGCCTAGACCAGTTTTCACCTGAAATTGCACTCAGTACTTATCTTGGTATTCAGAACATTGTGATTGATTCAGATTTTTATTTACTCTGTAGAAATGGTGATAACTAAATTCTGCTAGAGAATTAAAATACCCATCAATATTACAACAGATTTCTAACTAAGAGGTAGTTTGACTTTATTAATAATACTTGTTACAATAAACAAAATCTTGATATATTCTGTATAAGTTTTTGATGTTATTTCAAGAAGCGATGACTATGGTGCATGAACAATATTCAATCACAGAGAAATTTATTCAACACATTAACTACAATAATAAGAGCATTTAAAACTGTCATGAAAAGAGAGAGAGCAGTAGATAAAGACAATTTCTGTTGTTGAAAATGTTAACTTGGAGTTTCATGTGTATAGAGAACTAGCCCTGAACTATGAATGAAGGCAAGTCATGAAGGGTGATGCTTTCAGATATGTACAATGGTACAGAACAGTCATTAATCACGCTTAAGATATTTAGCATTTAAAGCCTTTATGGGTGATCTGGAAAGACATTAAATGTCGTGTCATTGAAATAATGGATGATGAAAACTTACAAACTTTGTTAAAAATGGTGAAGGAGTACTGAGGGATGTAAATTGGAAACATAATCAGTGAATAAAAGAGGCCTGAGTTTGTTCTTCAGATATTCAGTGTCTGTCTGAAGCTTTTGGATGGACTTGACTGGCAATGACCTTTGAATGGTACCTTTCTCAGCTCTATTCTAATACAAATTAGAAGAAATTATGACTTGCTCAGTAAGGTGTGAAACCATAAGAGGGTGTAATGGATATTATCTAAATTGTCTTCTAATTTTCTCTCTAATGGTCGATAAAATCTATAGGATGTTCTGCAACCATCCTGGTAATTATTTTGCTTTAAAGATTGTAAAATAGGACTGATTTTATTGGTACAGACTCTTTGAAGGTGGGTGAATACAAATAAAAGAAGGGAAAAATTAGGAAGAAGCAAGTAAATGAAAGGCAACAGAAAGCTGGAAGTTAGCTAACCATAATAATCTATAAAGCACTGTAATTTCTTCACAAGTTGCTGATCTTTAAAGAATAATAATAATTTAAAATTTAACAGTGAATAATAATTATAATTAATTACAATTCTATAACAGAAACATCAGTTTTTAGGGTAGATAAACCAGTCATTTCTTAAATGCTTGTGATTGTTTTTCTAACATTCCTACCATGGCATTTTTTACAGTTTTACCTTAATACCTTACTCACTGCATAGCATGTTTGATCATTTGTTTGAGTCTCTTCTAAAATCAATAGAGTTCCTTAAAGGATGCCACAACCTATCTACACAGAACTGATTAGAAGGGCAGGCCTTAGCTTACAGGTAGTTGGACATACACGCCAATTTTTTCATCTTATTTTACTTCCATTTAGGTCAACAACAGAAATAGAGGACATCTTGTTACATTTACAGAGTCTTTATTTTAAATAAATTAAATTAGAACATTTTCTCTTCTGTTTTAAATTAAGTGTGGATAGTAAAATAATTTCACTGCAGACTTTATCCAAGCAAGTACTAAATCAAGTATTTGGCTTAAGAAGAAAATATAGAGATAATACACCCAAATACACATGGCAAATAACTGGACTTCAGATTACATTTAACTAACATTTTATTTATGGTTTATAAGAGAATTGAATCTGAGATTTCCAGCAGTTACTTCCATCAGTTGTTCACCAAAAGGGCATAAGGAATAAATGCCACTGAAAACCTCTACCCTGCAAAGAAAACTGGATGAATTAAGACTTTTTAAGAATCAGTACTTTTAATTGAGTTTGTTTGTTTGGGGTGGGGTTTTTTTTGCATAAAGGAGCTATTAGGTTTTATATTTACCAGTGTAGTTACCACATGCAGTCACTGTTAGTCTGCAAATTAAATCTCCCTGTAAAGTTTTTGCAGGGGAAAAAAAAAAAAAAGTTGTATTTACACAGAAAACGTATCCATAAACAACACAGTTTATGTCTCATGATTTCCTTTTCAGAGATGTCCAAAGTCATCTGTTATTGCATGGCCTTGAAAATTTCAGCTTAGGTACCCAATAAATGTGCATATATGCATACAGAAATTGTAGATTTCACAGTAGACAGACTCTAATTGGCATAAGGTTTTTCTTTCATTCTTGATGATAGACTGCTATTTTTTTTTCTCTTGGTGTATATAACCAAGAAGTGGGGAAAAGATTTCCATTGTGTTTTTCCCCCCAATATGTTCTTGTACTGAATTTATAAAGCCAGCCTCGAGTAACTTTTTAAATGTTATAGACTCTTGAAAACCTGATTTATAATGAATGGTGATATATTTTTACCTATGGCAGCATGCTACTTTGGATCCTTTTAAATCTCTTAAGGCTTAAGCAGCTTTTGAATTATTTTATTGCATTAAAAAAAAAAAAAGTATCAACAGTGTTTAATGCTTCTGTTGTTGCCTGAATAAAGCAGATTCAAGATCTTGATTCTTCACTGCTCGTACCTTCTTTTATCATCTAGTATTACATGAAGCATGTAAGAAACACAATCTCTCTGATCATTGCTTTATAAAGTGCAATAACCCCAAAGTCTCAGAAATTGTTCAGCTGGAAAGAATCTTTCATACTGAAGATTTAACGTCAGCTTGCACCTCAGTATTCAGCCTGGGAGGCTGGTTTGTACTGCTCTTAGGTCGGTCTTAAGTCTTGTCTCAGCCAACAACTCAACAGTTTGGTGATGGTGTCAGCTGCTGTCTTTTAGATGAGACAGCTGTATGATTCCCAGAGTATTAATCCTTTATGGTTCACTGCACAGGCAGAGGTCAGCTTGGCTCACCTGAGCTTTAAGATGGCAGTTTAGCTTTCCAGGGGAATGGGAGAGAAGCGCTCATGCAGGCAGTGTTGGTCTGGCTGAAGAGGTAATTAGCAGATGTGTTTCCACTGATAATGTGGACAAAGAAAAAGAGTAACTTAGACCCTTCAAGTCCTGTCATGAAAGTAGCTTGTAATACCTTCGTTATCAGTGCATCCTGTGATGTTGACATTATAATATTTTAGAGATGCTTTTAGAATAAATAAGCCAGTAAAAATAAAAGTGGCATAGCCGTCATGGGTTTCACAGGTGGGTGTGAAAGGTTTTGACTTCAACTTCTTGAAAGAACTAAACTGCTCAAAGGGAGTATATTCTCATGTCTACTCTGAAATGGCTTGAAAGGAATAAGCTAAACAATTGGAAGTGGCGTATACCTGGTCCTTCACATTAGTATTTTCTGTCTTCAGTTCCTTTATCTGTAACTCTTTTCGTCTACAAAATACCCAATCAGAACTCTTCACTGCAACACAACACTACTGTAGCTTTATTAGGTTCCCAGGACTAGTTCCAGATTTGCTCTGTGGTAAAGCTCTCTGCACGTTTCCTCTTTTCCTTGTTTCTACTGTTGTATACCACATTAGTTCCTCTGCTGCTCTGAACAAGGGTAAATCTCTATCTCACAAGAGAGTACCACAATTAATTTCATTATGCCTCCTATCAAGAACTGAATCTAAAGATTTTCACTGTGTATGAGTGTGCACAGACACAGTAAAGATGTTAGTGTCACATGCTTACACTCTGATACCAGTGCACACCATGGAAAGAGGATTATCTAAAACAAAAAAACATCAGCTACAAAAGGATTTGTTCATATTTTTATTTTGATAATTGAGATTTGTGTTATGGCTTTATATAGCCCTTACATATGGCATTACAGCCTGAGGAACCAATGAAAATATTTAAAGGCACTAAGCTTGTATACCTTCCCAAAGCCAGAGCAGAGGCATGAATGCCAGAGAACCTCCTTTGCTCAAACCCAGGATATCTTGAATAGAGGAAAGCTATCACTTTCTCTTAATTACAGCTTTACATCAGAGGCATAAAGTGAACTTCGGGCAACCCTGAAAGTTGAGTCAATACAGCCAAAAGTTTCTGAGCCTCCTCGTCTCCATACTTCCTTGCAAGTGAGACACCTATGCTGATCAGCTGAAAACCTTTAAGCACCTTGTAATACACTGATGAGTGGCTCAGTTTAGTTGACTAAACAAAAGCTTCTATTGCCATTTCACATGCTTTTGCACCCAGGCTATGCACATGGCATGGTGCATAGGATGCATAGTGCATAGGACTCAGGGTGCTTGTGAGACCCGTGCCCTGCTGAGTAGTATCTGAAGGCTATGTGAGAATAGAGAATTGGGAAAGATGGTATTCAATACAGAGAAGTCAGCTTGTTTGCGATCTTAACATTTCATGTTCTGATGTTGGGACATGGAGAACACTTCAAAGTTTAAAAAAAAAAAAAGAGAAAAAAAGTCGAACAAAAGAGCATCTATTATTTGACCTTTGAATTAGACAGAAAAAAAGATCAGAGCTATCCAGTCTATGTCCTTGTAGGATCACCCTGTGCCCAGGAATATCTTTTAGCTTAATGAGAACGATATGTGTAGCAAGAGTCATAAAGAAAGACAATCTGTTGTAGACACAGAAATTTGTTGTGTGGAAATGTGAGGAAGAAATGAGAAGCGGCTGAAAGAGCGATGGGCTAAAGACAGAAAAGTTAGAGGTAAGTGGACCTTTGTAGGGATGTTTATTGACAACATGACCACTGATCTGAACATAAATGGGTTTGCTTATTTTAAAAACGCGTACTTGGACTAAAAGATATTTTCTCCCCAGTTGTAATAGTAGAGGCATTTTTAATACATCAGCTTTCCCTATGCCCCATCAGTGTAGTTACCTTGATAGGTCTTCCATCATGAATAATTAGGTTCATTGCCTTCTCTTAGACTTCCATTTTCCAGTAGGGGATTTTTAGAGACAGGTATATTCATAACTGTCTGACAGAGAGAATACATTATAGTATTAAAGAAGCATAAAGAGTAGCATTCCATCTAAAATTTCATAAAGGAGTCTTCATTGTTTATTTTTTATTGATTTACTAAATTATTAGGATTATTTAAATTATTTATTAGAAAAACAACTTCAAATCTTTGAGCCTTCAGGAAATTTTTCCAGGAGTTTGTAAATGTTGCAGAGAAATGTTTCAGTTTATTACACAGGGAGATTTTCCTTGATGTCAAATCAGCACTAAAAGTGAAGAATTAGAGAGTCATAGATTCATCTTGTTGTATTCCTGTGGAGAGAGGTATTCTAGGCTTGGTTGTGTTAAAATGTGTTGGAAGGAAGGTCTATTTTCCCTTTAATCAATATTACAGAACCTTGTTATATAAAGAGGTTAAAATACATTCATTACACTTCATAGTACTTTGGAAATAACAATCTGAGAAGTAATATTACACCACACACATAGCACACACATACAACCTCCCATTCTCCCAAATCACAATGTTTTTCTCAAGCTACTGAACAGTGAAGTAGCAACACTGGGATATAAACAAAAGAAGCAACTGTGCACTTCTGTTATCTGTTTGTAAGACTGATGGGAATGAAGTTTGAGGGAAGTATATAGTGCTTATCCTATTGGCACAAGATTTTATGTGAGGAATTTCTCCTTTGAAAACTTTTAGGATGGTGTTTTCCAGAGGAAGCACTGTAGATAGAAGGCTTAGTTAAATAGGCAGTGCATTTTGTAGAGTCTCAAGAAATGAAAATAAACATATATATCAATCAGCTACTCAATCAGCAAGGAAGAACCCAAATGTTTTCATATATAGGCTTATTTCTGTTCTTGTATCTTTGACTCTGAAGATAATTAAAGGGTCATTTTATCGATAACAACAGAAAGAAGCTTTAACACAGGGAAGAAGACAGTAGTCTCTTGTGCATGGTAAAGTACATGCTGTTCCTTTGCTGTACAAGAAACATAGCATAATTGCAAGTCATGAATGCAGACCAAAGCCATGGGCAGCATAGTGCTTGCTTCTTGTTTCCGCCAGCTCTCTTGTTAGGAAGCAACTATGATTGGTCCTGCAGTTCAACAAATATTTGTTTTAGGTACATAACTGAAAATACACACTCAGATTTAAAATGTTAAGGTGAAGCAACTACTTAATTAATTATGTAATTGTCAATAAGTGATTGGTAACTCTCTGTCTCTGCTGCTAATGGTGTTTTTAGTATTCATCTTGCACACAGACCAGTGGTGGATTAGGTACAGCAGAATGTTTTTAATGTTATCTGCAGTGAACAGCATTTTCTGCATAGAAATTCAGAACCTTCAAAAGGGAGAATGTAAAGTAGTTAAGACATTATTAACCCTCAGAATACTGCAAAAGGAATAAAAGGGGAAAAAAATCAAGGTAATAAAAAGTGTGTCAATTAGAAAATTATTCTGGAATGAAGAATCAAAGTTTGGGCAAGCTTCAACCTAAATAAATTGTAAATTGGTTTCTAATTTTCTGGAAATAAATTAAAATGTTTCTAGTATCATTCTAAATGAACAGAAATATAAATAATTGTGTGAAAGATATTATGTCTCTAAAAAAGATATTATCATGTCCTTCACATATTGCACGCATCAGTGCCAAGCCAATTTAATGTGTGATTGTAAGAAGAGTAAATTGTGTATGAAATAACTGAGATGTATTATTTCCATGGGTTATATTTTTCTATTCATAGTGTGGGTTACACTTTTCTCACTACTATGCAATTACCAGTCTTGGAAATGGAAGGAATAAGATGGTTTTATTCTCCAGTCATTACTCTCTCCCACTGTGTGACTAAGAGCCTCCACAACCTACTATATAGAAAGCAGTATTTTATTGTATAGTCGATGGAGAGAAATTATAGAACTTAAGGCACATGATAAACCATATAAAGCTGTATTAGACTGCAAATATTGAAAACAGTTGACATCAATGTTAAGGATGAAAGGCATATTCACAATGAAAGCAGATAAGAAGTGTTAAGAAACTGGGGTCAATTTCCTGGAATAATAGCTAGAAAATTCATAACTGATGCAGAAACTCCTATACATTTTTTTGGTGCTCAAATCCCTGCCTGTCATCATAGTGTTGTTTTTTATTTCAAGTCACATTATGCAAACTACTAATTTTAAAGTGTGAGTGTTTCAGAAAGTGTAGATACCCCCTGATCTGATGCCCATAGATACATAACTTTCTAATTGCAAGTGAAACTACAGAGGAACCCAGGAATATGTGCCTCTGTTTGGTAATGCACTGTGTATTGGCTGAGCCTATGTACTGCAAAAAAGTAGCAGATACATTTTTCTGAATAGAAAAATACAGTTGGTTTATGGGAAATTTTTGAAAACTTCTGCTACCTAAAAAAGAAAAATCCAATTTATGGCACAGAGATAACAGTTTCTTATTTTGTTACTGAAGACTTTGAGGAATGTCTGTAAAAATCACAAATACATTCTTCCAAAATTCTAAATATCTGAAGGTGTGGGACTGATCTTGGACAGGTTTATTTTCAGGAATACTTGTATACTGAGAAATGACAGCATTAACAACATAAATAAATCGGAGTGATTCATGCAGCTTTATTGATTCATTGCTGCTTTAGTTCATAAACTGAGGAAGGAGCCTACATATTTCCCCTCACATCAGATTATACTGACTTTACTCAAAACACATCTTTTGCTATCTATTGAAGACAAAAAATACAAACACAATAAAATATTTCCCTTTCAACTTTGATATTCTCCTGTTATATCAAATGTAAAAACTACAGCTCTCTTTATAAGTTATGGATTTTTCTACTCTTTTTTTTTTCTATGCATGTGTTCATGCAACTAAAAGATATAAAATGTTCACTGCCCATAGCTTCACATTCCAAGATTATTATTTAATCTCTGTACTAGGCATTCAGCTGACAGAATATGAAACAAGTAGAGCTAAAATTATTTACTTCTGAAAAAGATTTGAATGTATATCTTTGGACACTTTTTTTTAAGCAGCACGGTGACTAGCACCTCCATTTAGTTTGACAAATGTAGTCTTAGAATTCTTATAGGTCCAATGACATATTTTCAGCATCATGTAGACGTGTTGGATAAGTGGGGCACTTCAAGTGGTGTTAGTCATCTTTGGGTAGCTGAACTGATTCCTAACTCTATGACAATGAGGCATCTGGGGACTGATTTGCTGCTGTACCGGCATATCTGGTGCTATCTGGGGTGTCTGACAGTATCCTGTCCTTTCTCCTGCTGCCACTACAGAAGATCATAGGTCTGCCACAGGTCCTGTTCTATCAACCTCCTGTGGCTATTCTAAATGCTGTCTCAGTGACACTGTGCACCTATAATGACTTAACTGAAATCTGATGTAATCTACATTTAATTGTCCTTACTTCCTGTATAGACAGGACAGAGATAGATAGGTAATTCCAGATATTTGTTCATCCCATCATAAGATGCATAGTGAAGAGCAGATCAGGCAATTTATGATTTTTTTTTTTTCAATAGAGGGTGTTTAAATGGCCAGATAAAAACAGATGAATTTGGTTTTTTGTGTATTAAATTAGATGGGAGTTTTGCCTGAAGAGTCTGTTCAGCCCCAACAGATTTTCTTGTAAGCTACATAGGAAAATTTAATATTAACTGAGAGACATTACAAGTACCATTGGAATTAACAGAGAATTGGCATATCTTACCTGCTGAGGATTTCTTCTATAAACGTATAAAAAATTCACTGTTTGACACCTTAAAAATTGGTTTTAATCTCTCAGATCATTCTATGCAATCTTTTCACTCTTTTCTGTTTCATTTTATACATGTATGCCGTTGTACCACTTTGCCATCCTCAAAGCACAGTGTCTGTCTTCTTTTGTCTGCAATAAAGTATTAAATCTATAATAAATCATGCATACGTAGATAACACTAACCAATACATATAGACAATATCTAGTGATATACCTCGTTCATATTTTAGCCTTTTCACATTCTTTATCTTTTCCTGAACCAAATAATTCTTCCTAATTTTTTGTAAAAGTCTAGAAAAGACCCAGTCTTTTCGAAGTAGTCATGAAACAAGGGTACTTAGTTACCTGCAAAATGACACACACACAGTTGCTCCACTGGCACATGGATCACATGTCCTAGTATGAGCTGTGAACTTTTTCCATCCTGTGTCAGTGTATTCATGCTGCATTATTTCGCCAATACCCTCAAAAGCATGTAGGCATCACTTCTTTTTTTAATCCTTCACTTTTTGTTGAATATCAGTTTTGCTGTTTGCATTTGTTCATGTTGTCTTGTGGTTTTTTTGTTCCTCAGCTGATTTTAGTGCAGATTGAATTATCCTCTACAGATTGATGAGGTCTTTACTTAGTTTATTTAAACAAATTTCCTGTTTATTATCATTGGTATTTGTTAAAGTAAAGGCTGCACAGGATCTTAATAACTATTAATATGAGCCAGAGCTGTATTACATATTGTACGACTTCAGGATTTACAGATATTTGGGTGTTTATCTGCTTCTTAAATCTGTGGCAACTTGGTTCCAAAATGCTTCTGCAAGTTTTGACATGTACTGTGTTGCATTATTTTTCTGTGCTGTATTTTCAAAGCTGAACATCTAATTGCTTTTATTGCTGTATTGGATATTCTCTTTTTCTACCTGCACTCTACCACAATCATTAGCCATGATATTATGGAAAACCATATGTCATTTTTCTGCTGAATACTTCCTTTAAACTAAGGCTCAGCCTAATATTTTATCATTTTAGTAGCTTTTGAAAGTTCACAGGTAGTTTCATGTAATGACATTCTTTCTTACAAGAACAGAAATAATGTATTTTTATGCTTAACTGCTTAGTGTCCTAAAGCAAGGAACAACAGCAACAGCAAAAAGTTTTTTCTAAAGAATATCTCAACTTTCCAAGGAAATACCTGGTGACCTGCAGTCATTGATTCTACCTACTTCTCAACTCTAAATTGAGACACTTAAAGTAAGTTGCCATAGATTCCTCATATAACCAATGAAGGGATGGATAGACAGTGAGAGGAGTGAGAGAACAGTCAGAGATCTGTGAGAGATCTCTCATAGAGAACTTACTTGTGACTTCATCAAGGGGCTAATAAATTCAATGGCAACTAGTGAAGCAGCTGAAGATATAATTGTATCTTGGATGCTACCCAGAGGAACCTTAATCAGTCTGTTCTTTTTATTTTTTGAAAATCCAGTTTTTAAATATTCTCTATCTGTAATAGAACCATAGACATGAATATATGTAAAATTTCTTGTTTATTGGAACTGTCTGTATCTACCAATTTCATAATGAAGGACAAGTCTGGAGAGTGTTCATGTTTTTTGTTTAATTTCATTTTTCATTGCTGGCATCATCTATATTTAACAGTGTCTTATCAAAGAATGAGATTCAAGGAGACTTTCAAGAAGTCATAGCACTGTCATAAAGCATAGGGATTATTTTTCATGGGTTCCTCTGAAACGAGGTTTTTAATCAGGTGCTCTTTATGTTACACAGGAGCATAACATGCTATACATGCTAAACACTGGAAATTCCAAAGGTGTTTGGATTTCAAGGCTTAACAGGAAAACCATTATTATCAGCCAAATCATTTTGTTTAATCACAGGTAAATATTTGAAACTAGCCATCTACTTTATAATCTGAGTATTATAAAAAAGCTTTCTTCAAATGTTCTATTCCTGACTTGCTGTTTCCACTTCAGGAACATTTTCCTAACCTCTGTGGAAGCCCTAATTTCCTCTAAAGTAAGAACTAGAATTTGCTTTTTGCACCAAAAATACCCAGTGGGAAAATGGAAAATAAAAATTCTCTTGTAACTATAAAAGAATCAAAGCAAAAAATTAAACAGAGCTTGAGTTTTGAAATCAAGAGTTCTGAATTCTGAAGAATTTACAATGGAAAAAGTCATTTTAGTGTGTCAAAAATAATTTTGATCATAACTGCCCAAAGTTTATGCCTCAGCATTCCTATTTACAAATTTGTGGAATGCTCTAGTACCCAAAACAATCAATATATAGACTTGATGTACCTAGAGGTCAAAAACTATTTCAAGTCTTCAGGCAACAGACAATCCAGCTTTTTCACATAATTTTGAATAACAATATTTTTTTCCAACAACTCAATTTCTGTAGGACAACTTGCTAAATGAAGAAATTAATCATATTCTAGACATACATAAACAGCAGTAATAACACTTTTAATCAATCTGTAGAGCTTAAGTAAGCCAATGAAGATAACTTTTGGCTTTATCACACATTTAAGTCTTTCCTAAAATAGGTCCTGAAGTTCTTTATTTATACCACTATAAAAGATGATTAAGTTATGTGTATAGGCATCCAAAATCCACTATTACATCCAAAAAAAGAGAAGACTGAGAAGAGATCTCATAGCAGTCTACAGCTTCCTCCAGAGAGTAAGTGGATGGGCAGGCACTGGTCTCTTATCTCTGGCAACCATTGACAGGACCAGAGGGAATGACACAGAGCTGTGTCAGGGGAGGTTTATGTTGGATGTTAGTAAAAAGGTTCTTCACTCAGGGTGGTTGGGCACTGGAACAGCTCCCTAGGGAACTGGCCACTGCACCAAGCCCGACAGAGTTCAAGAAGCATTTGGACAATGCTTTCAGGCACATATTGTGATTGTTGGGCCTGGCCTGTGCAGGATCAGGAGCTGGATTTTGGTCATCGAAGTGGGTCCCTTCCAACCTATTCATAAATGAAAACATTTTGGATACAGACAGGAAAAAAGAGGTGTATGATTTCACTGTCATGGAGGCTGAAGCTATGACCCAGGGGGTCAGACAGGTGTTGCTGTTTGTGGGATGAACACATCAAGTAGCGCTGAAGACTTTTCAAACAGAAGATTTAGAGAGAAATTCCACCTTGGGCTTGAGAAAAATGGAACAATCTGTTGAAAACTACCAGTTATAAAAAACCCCAGTTTGTTAAAAGGGCTCTTGTAAACCACAGCTCTGTGGTTATATGAGCAACTTACGATGCTTTAAATATGGGATAGTAAGATCTCTAGGTGACATCTGTCTTCAAAATCTTCCACCTCCACCTATGAGTACATGAAAAAGTGGTAGGTTGGAAACTGAATATTTCTTGCTACCAGCAAACCTATATATTTATCATGCTACTTGATCTTAGCCTGATCATAGAGAAAGAATAAGCACTGTGACTCAAATAAATACATTTTAACTTTTCTCACTATATACATTTTGAGAATAGTTGTACTCTATGTAATGGTCAAAAGAACTTCAGAAATACTGGTATAAACATTCAAAGTACCAGCACAGGAAAATGAACATAATTCTCATATGTTTTCTGTTTCATTTTGTATACACACATATTTGAAAATTAGAGGCCTATTTAACTTCTGTATACAAACTGACAAAGGAACACCTATGCATGAAGGATAGTATAATTGCACTGTGTTAATTAAAATATGTCTTATAATAATGGCTATTGCAAGTCTTTTCAAGGGAGAAGTCCATTTGGGTCAGCTTTCCCCTGACTTTCGTTCGTTGGAGAGAAATACGGAATGATATTTAATGTTCTAAAAAAAGACATTAAATGACATTTAATGTTCTAAAAAAAGAAACAGCAGCTGAGCTGTGGCACAGTCACTACATTTTTCAATCACCGAGAATTAAAAAAACACAGCAATGAAAATTATAAACAATAAGCAAAGGGTTCTGATACCA
Source organism: Pachyramphus minor (assembly GCA_013397135.1). Taxonomy (NCBI): domain Eukaryota; kingdom Metazoa; phylum Chordata; class Aves; order Passeriformes; family Tyrannidae; genus Pachyramphus; species Pachyramphus minor. Next base: position 93,209 of record VYXB01004618.1, read on the forward strand.
AAGAAAGCCTAAGACCAAGTACTATAAAATCTGGAAGTGGCTGCCCAGCTGAAGAGGGCATGACATGCTACCCTACTCTGAATAGTGAGTATTACTTCATTAAGCTTGGAGCCAGGACTGGCTTCTTGGAGCAGATGCAGTCGACAGTGTAGAGGTAGCCAGTGTCTTCAGTCATGTTGCGTCCCATAGAACAAGGAGGTTTTTCTTTGCTGGGAATGAGCACACTGGCCAGTTTGTCTTATGTGATGTACCAATATCAACCATCAGTTCCTGATAGAAGATCCTGGAAGAAGTTGTAGTAACCTGAGGAAGGCAGATCCTACTCTCTTTGTGCAAAAAGACAGGTCCTTATTTCAATATTAATTATTTCTAAAAGTTGAGACTTCCTCTGGTAGTTTGTAACTCTTATGACTGTAGATTTTCTCATTTGCACAGTGTTTAAAAATGACAAATATGACATCCAACTATAATGCACAGTAAGCAAAAATTTGCTGGAATCATAAAATATTTTCATCTTCACTTGGAAAGTATCAGTGTTTACTTTTTCTAATATTTTCTAGTATTTTGCCTAATTGGAAAAAAAATACTCTCAATTTTGTAAGTACTTATCTTCTAATTTTTTGTCCTTTTTAAAGAGCTCATGAACATGATGAGATACTCCTGAGAATGAATTATAATTATGAACTAATTCTGAAATGTCTAGGAGGTTGCTGGCATTCTGCACTCTTCTTTCTATGTAAAAATCGTCTATGTCACTAGCATACCATAATGCACACCCTGTTGTGCCACTCTGTTTGAACATTAGGAGCCACAAAAACATATAACAAAAGGAAAAAAACCCCAAAACTCAATAAACTGTCACACCATCCCCTCCAAACCTCAGGAAATGCAAATTTCCAAACATTTAAAACTCGCAACAAAATAATTATTTCTATTATTCAGAATAATGACCTCTGTTATAACTCAAAAATGGGAGAAATTGAAAAATACCCTTTCTGTTGACTCTGTTGATTGCAGGGTCTCTAGTGACATGTCTCAGAGTGTAGAACTGAAGAAAATTACTTTATTTCATTGATATCCTGTGGAGCAGGGCACAAAAAGCGCTTGATCCTTTAAGAGAGTTTGTGCCACAACAAAATCACAANAAACTGTCACACCATCCCCTCCAAACCTCAGGAAATGCAAATTTCCAAACATTTAAAACTCGCAACAAAATAATTATTTCTATTATTCAGAATAATGACCTCTGTTATAACTCAAAAATGGGAGAAATTGAAAAATACCCTTTCTGTTGACTCTGTTGATTGCAGGGTCTCTAGTGACATGTCTCAGAGTGTAGAACTGAAGAAAATTACTTTATTTCATTGATATCCTGTGGAGCAGGGCACAAAAAGCGCTTGATCCTTTAAGAGAGTTTGTGCCACAACAAAATCACAAACCTCTATCTTCTTTCCTCTCCCTCTCCAATAATATCTTACCCACTTTTCCAGTAATCCAATAACAATCCAACTAAACAATAATCTATTATCTTTCCAGCCACTCTTCTCCAAACCTGTAGTGCTGCATGGAAGTGTTGTAACCCAGGATCCAGCACCTGGCCTTGTTGAAACTCATCCAGCTGGCCCTGGCCCATCAATCCAGTCTGTCTAGATTCCTCTGCAGAGCCTTCCTACCCTGCAGCAGATCAATATTCCCACCCACTTACTGTTATTTGCAAACTGATTGATGGTGCATTTGATCCCCTTGTCCAGATAATTGATAAAGATATTAAACAGAAGTGACCCCAATACTGAGCCCTGGGGAACCTCGCTTGTGACCAACCATTCACCTGGATTTAGTTCCATTCACCACCACTCTCTGGGCCTGGACATCCAGCCAAATTTTTATCCAGCAAACAGAGCACCTATCCAAGCCACGAGCAGNTGTAACCCAGGATCCAGCACCTGGCCTTGTTGAAACTCATCCAACTGGCCCTGGCCCATCAATCCAGTCTGTCCAGATTCCCCTGCAGAGCCTTCCTACCCTCCAGCAGATCAATATTCCCACCCACTTACTGTTGTTTGCAAACTGACGATGGTGCACTTGATCCCCTTGCCCAGATAATTGATAAAGATATTNATATTCCCACCCACTTACTGTTATTTGCAAACTGATTGATGGTGCATTTGATCCCCTTGTCCAGATAATTGATAAAGATATTAAACAGAAGTGACCCCAATACTGAGCCCTGGAGAACCTCGCTTGTGACCAGCCATTCACCTGGATTTAGTTCCATTCACCACCACTCTCTGGGCCTGGACATCCAGCCAAATTTTTATCCAGCAAACAGAGCACCTATCCAAGCCACGAGCAGTCAGTTCTCCAGGAGAATGCTGTGGGCAGTGGTGACATGGGCTTTATGAAAATCTAGGTAGACAACATACATGGCCTTTCCCTCAACCACAAGGGGGGTAATATGTATCTATTATGAGATAGTGTGAGTAGTCCTCTAAAAGGTGTTTATTCCTCTTTATGACTAGGAAGAGAGTCAAAAATCTATAAGTGAAATTCACTCCAGAATATTCAAGATATAAAATGGTACTTCTGCTTATTTGTCTGAAGATGAAAGTGAGTTTAATATTACAAACTAAATAATTATGTTTTCTTAACACGTAGGAGTAAACTACTATTTTTAATGGCTTAATAGCACTAGAAAATGCAGTGGCATTTCTAGTGACAAAATAATAGACACAGTATGGTTCCTATAAATAATTCTATACATGTGTTGACAGTGTTAGCAACTTGTGCTAGTCAAAAATTATCTGCTACCCTTTCAGTACTAATGAACTGTAAGCTTTTGGTTCAGAACCATTCCATGACCTGTGAGCAAATATATTAAAAAAATGCAAACAACCCTCCACCACACAGACATGTGCACACACGTATGGTTTTCTTAATGAACCACAAGTTGGAAATACTAATTCTTAGCTTGTTGTATACACAGAGCATTGAAAATAAATGCTTTCCAGTAGGAAAAATTATTTTTAGATGATGATAAAAGGAATTTTCTAATGAATTGTGGAAGGAAGATGGTATGCAGTGCAAAGAACAAAAAATTGTTCTTCCATATAAATCACATACAAATAGTAGATAATATGGCAAAACAGTAATATTTTGACCTTTAAGAGCCCAAAGTTGGGTGTATGCTGGGGGTATGATGATTCCAGGGAATGGTATAATTGGAATTATGCAGAAGATTTTCTGCAAAGAGCAGCAGGACCTGGCTTTTCTGATAGCTAACAAGATTAGTGGAAGTGACTATCAAGAAACAAAATCTCTGTCAGATGTTTGAAAGACAGGCTGCACTGGGAAAAATGACATCAAACAAAGAAAGAAAAAATAAGTTTCTTAAGTGGAATGCATTGATGCATAAAAATCTACAGTAGAAAATAATAGCCCTGTTTTCAGCTTTAATATCAGCTCCTAATGTGGTTTAGAGTCTAATATTATTTTGACATAATAAAGTAAAAAGTTGAAATGCATGATCTTTGGAAATAAGGACATCAGTTACAGTGGAATTGACAACCAAATGAGGTTTTGTATATCTGAATCTCTGAAGTGAGTATGAGTAGAAAATTTACAGGAATTTTTTTAATGGTTAAGGACTATCAGTGTAGAGGTCATCAAATGACTCACAAGGCATTAACAAGGACAGAAATTTGTAATGAAAAATGAACATACAAGCAATCATGATTATAAAGTAGATTTATACATGTGAGAGTGTATATATGTGTGCAAATTTGACTTTACGTATGTTATAAACCAATTACAAATATTTTACTTATAGATTAAAAAGGAGTAATTAGAAATCCTCATTATGCACTGAAATGTAATTCTTAAAAGTAAAAACCTGAAGAGTCCTATCCTGTTCATGATACAGACAGTTGCCACCAGATATGTAGGTGATATCAACCTCTAGGAGAACTATTCCTTCCACATTAACAACACAAATAGGTCTTCTCCATTCTACTCCAGTAAATTAATTGTGGGAATACAAATTTTCTTCCACATTTCTAATTATCTACAGTGGTTATGTAATTACTGGAAAACTAATTGTATCTGTTACTTTCTCAGAAGTAGTGTTGAACCTCTGTAAGTCAGTGTTTCTAGCTGTGCTATTAAACTGGGATACCAGCATGACCAGCATGACTCTCTCCTTTAGAGTCATGGTAAGTATGTTCCATAATTTTAAAAGGATAATGCTAAATTACCTGTTACCTACAAATCTCAACTTGAACATTTTGATATTATGTGAAATTCTTACTTCTTAGTATCTTGTTCAATCATCTTTAACAGGGAGCTCTCTGTGATTTTGTTCAAATGAAGCTGAAAACTGGTAACTCAAGCGAACAAAGAAAATTTCCTCTGTGATTTCCTTAGAGCTGGAAATGTAGGACAGGCAAATGAATTAAATTTCTCTGTGGAATATGTGTTACATACAAGACACATGAAGATTTGAAACATTCTACATATTGAAAGACTTGTCACTAAAATCGTCATCGGAGAAGCTCAACTAAAGAAACAAAAGCTACTAGTGGACTGCAGTGGGTTTAGGAATTTTTCTGTCAGTGGTGTGATTGGGTGACTGTCCTTGATTGTCTCTGTTGAGTCTAGTATGACCTGCACTTCCTGATGAGACGTATTTTTTGTTTTTAATGTCTTCTTCTTATGATGCTTCTATCTGGAAGGATTTTGTGGCAATTTAAGGAACACATTTTTTAGATGGGATACTCAGTGCTCCATTGGTAGCAAGCTTTCTATGGTTACATGTAGTAATCAATCAGTGTCACTTAGGGAATGAGAGACTGACCGAATGAAGATTTCATATGCTATAGAATATTATCTTCTTAGTAAAGCAGCTCTGACTTTCACACCAAATTTTATTTAAATGAAAACACATATGAGAGTGGCATTCTGCATTTTAATTCATCATTTAATACAAAAGTTTTACTTTAAGCCTATAGTTTTGCCATTTACATAATGACATTTTTCAAATATTGAGATATTTTTGTTGTTTTTAAAACAACATTTTTGTATATGTATTAAAATACTGTCATATAATTATAAACATCCTAAATGTTTATAATTGCTAAAATGTTTGACTGCTATATTTTTATCTTCAGTAATTCAGAGAATCTTTTTTCTATTAAATATTGAATATAATACTTTAAAATAAATGAGTAAGAATGAAAATAGTGCCATCTGCTTGCTCAGCTTGAAACATATTACTACGTAGCCTAGCCAGTAGTATTCTCATGATTTTACATTGACTAATTTATTTTCTATTTGCAGTAAATTTGGAGCAAAAGCTTCCATATTATCTCCAAAATGAGTTAAAATTACTGAAGATAAATGCATAAAGAACAACTGAAACAGATTCTGGATGGACAATGGATTTACAGCAGCAAAAAAATTTGAGAACTCTGGCTAAGCTTTGTGCGAAACTTCAAATACTTCCTTACTGGTACTTTTATTTCACACATATAGAATGTCTTAAATTAGCATGGTTGTTATTTAAAGATCATTCTTTATAACCTGTTTTAAGTCTACACATGTGAAGGAACAACTAACAAAGGCTACCATAACAATGGTTTTGGCTTCTTTGTTTTTTTTTTAATGTTAAACTTGTGCTAAAAGAGGGGTGGTAGATTGCTGGATCCCATCTGTTGCAGTTGGACAACTGCAGGCTGTAATCTCTGGCTGTGATAGGCATTGTTCTTCAAATTGTCATAGAGCCCTGAAGACATTGTTTTAGCTTCTTTTGAACAAGAGACCAGCTGCAGAATTCTCTGTCATTGCACCTCACCATTACGCTACAGCAGAGGATCAGATCAGGGTAAAAAGCTTCATTGTGGTAGCTAAAAAACAGACATGCAATAAAAAGTGTACCGAGAAGTACTCACAGTCTGGCCTTCGACAATGTTGAAGAGGTAGAAGAGCCAGGTGGAGAGGGTTGAAAACAGTGAGATACAAAAGCTGAAGTGTAACAAGAAAGTTATGTAATGCTAAATAGCTTTCTAACAATTTCTAGCACCGTAGAGATTGTCAACAGGGAGACATAGAGGGAGAGCATGAGAGCATATAAAAGGAATCAGTGGGTGATCAAATCATTTTCAGTGTGAAAGGTTGGGAAATTCCAAGCAACCATTTTACAGAAATCCTATTCCTGGAAAAAAGAATGTTGGGAATATTTTGGAAAATTCAGGCCATAATGTTTTATGGGATGCTTTGCACAATCCAGCTTTTGTGACAGGCAGAACAGATTTTGAAGCTACGTGCTGAGAAAGTAAGGAACCTGATAGCCAGAAAGTAACAGAGTAGCAACTAAAGAAAAGTAAGAACAAGGCCATGATAAAGTGCAAGGCTTTAAGTAAACAATAAGGCTGCTGTAGCAAACAATAGAGCTGCTGTAACAAAGTTGCTGTACAAGCATCATATGCCATTAGCTAATGATTTATATTAACCAATAGAATAGTGAATTAAGACATCATACTAATTGTACTAATCCAATGAGAATGCATTGTGTGAGTCCTATGTAGTTTTCTATATAAACTATTCAAGTAAGCAATAAATTTGGAATGTTGACCATACCTCCATGAGGATTGCATCTTTGATTCCCGTGCTTCGCCGCAACAAAAGAAGGAAAAAAAAAAAAACAAAACAAGAAAGAAAGAGTTGTCCAGAGATTAAAAAGAAGGCAGGACACTTCTCAAATGACAGTTTACAAGTAATCAACCAGCCAAGCAAACAAAAAGAAACCCCACCCTTAATGTCTTAATATTTCAGTGTGTTTAAGATAGATTTACTGCTAAAACGGTAGAGAAATGGTCTGAGGAATTTTTATATTGAAGACTGATGGGAAAGTTTGGACTCTAATGAAAGCTGAAACAAGTCTCTGAGGCATGCAATTATGAAAGCTAACCTGAATGTGACCATATTATTTCAGCTTTGTATACACATAAGTGTCAGGATCCTACACTGTGGCCAGAGCACCAACATGGATATGATTATGTCTTTTCCTCTAAGAGTGCATCCTCTGCAGCAAAAGAATTCCTGAACTGAAATGCTCAGTTTTGTTAGGACACAGCAATCTTCTAACTGAGGAGTTTTACTGGGCAGACAGAGGAAAGCTAAAGGATAATGAAAATGAAGCCCACCACATGTTCACTGTAACTTTTTCTTCAGTCTTGCTCACATCAGCAGCTTTCAGTGCTTCCTGTCTGCCGTAAACTCTCTTGTTTGTTTGACAGCTGTTCCGTGTCATTATTTCTCCTAAAGTTCATGCCTGTAGATCATGTAAAGGACTCATTTTTATTTGTGTTCATGGTCATCTCATGAAAGATCATGTTTTTTAGAATTTTTTTTCTTTTCCCTCAAGGATTCTTCAAACCAGTTGAATGCATTGTAGTTGTATGATTAGATATGTTTTTGCAAATGGATGAACAGGAGAAACATGCCTCTCATTACATAATGACAGTCTATATAATGAAGAAAATTATCAAATTCACATTAGTTGTTTAAAATTCCAGTTGTCTAAAAGAAATTCTTGCTCTCAGAAGCTCAAAAATTCTATTGGTTAGAAATACTTTTTTGCTATCTGGTATTGCTTCTGTCATGGAAAAGATAAATCCAACTTACATAATTAAGAAAGGTTTATGGTTGGTTATTATCAAAAGTCAAAACCACCTGAGTAATTTCACTCCCACAATGAAGATTTAGAGTTATTAATTCCTGACCCTGAGATCCATTTGCTGGAAAAAGTTTGGGAAAGAGACAGAGGGTCAGGTTTTCAAAAGTGGGCTGGAGTTCTGAACATTTTCTCTCTTGATTGACTAAACTTGAAAGAATTATTTTTTTTCCCCTAACTTCTCCATGCCACAATCTGTGAAATCTTACAGAAAGTGCTTCCACATTTGAATATAGCTCCTCGTCAACCGCATGGCTTTAACTAGAGTCTAGAAAGGATGGAATATGTTTTCTGAGCCAAAATAGGCACCTTTCTCAAATTTAATTTTCTAGCATTACACAGTACTTTTTCAACTGAAAAGTTCATAGAAAAATGCTCTGATTACTTTTAGGAATTACACCACTATTCCTAATAACTCAGAGCTGAAACATCTGCCAGAAAAAAAGCAGGGTTTTTTACATATAGATGGAAGCAATGTTAAAGTTGTTTTGAGAATTAGATTACCACATTCCTGTTGTATATTCATTTTGATATACACACAGAAAAAACAGTTTCTTAACTTTATGTTAATTTTTGATGTAACAGAAATACAATTTCTACTTCTGTTTTATTATAACCATTTTCCAACTGAATTCAGAATTTTTTTCATTTAAAGCACTAGATGCTCTTATTTCAATGTTTTTACCAATGTAATTGATAGACATTTTAGGATGAGGCCATGCTATATTTCAAGGTTTTGATGTCATATCATTTCACCTAGGATAGTCAGGTCTTTAAAAATACAAACTCCTTAATATATTGTGGTCTGTTTTAACTAATATTGGTTTTAAAGGACCATTGAGCTCCTGAGACGAATGTAAAAAGACTTACTGTAATATTTATAAGTCTGTAAGTTTTCTGTCTTTAGAGGAACAGGCTACTCTTCTGGTAGCAGTTGCAGTAAGATGAAGATTATTCCATTGCTTTTCTGCCCTCCAGTAACAAGCAGTTTGAATTTTACTGTAATACAATATACATCAACTTTCTACTCAGTGATCAAATAGAGAACATTTTTATTTTACAAGCTTAGCCGTATTTTCATACTTTTCCTAGAGTTTTTTTGTAAAATATCCATTATAAACTCTGACTTTTAAAATTATATTACTTTTCTTCACACTTTTCCAATGTTTTTCAGATTATTTTATTTTACAATATTCCTTTTAAATTGAAAGAAAAATTATTCTTATAAATATGTTAGCGAGTCTCTGGACTCTGTAGAACTTGAAATCAGTAATGATAATGTTGAGTGCCTGTGGATCATAATCGGGGGAAAGCCAACAAGGCCAACATCCTGATGGGAATCCATTATAGACCACCTAACCAGGATGATGAGGGTGACAAATTATTCTACAAGCAGCTGGCAGATGTCTCAAGATCACCAGCCCTTCTTGTTGTAGGTGACTTTAACCTGCTGGATGTCTGCTGGGAACTCAACACAGCAGAGAAGAGGCAGTCTAGGAGATTCCTAGAGTGTATAGAGGATAATTTCCTGCTCCAGCTGGTAAATGAGCCTACTATGGGTGGGGCCCTGCTAGCTGTTCACAAACAGAGAGGGGCTGGTGGGAGATGTGATGATCAGAGACTGTCTGGGGCACAGTGACCATGAAATAATACAGTTTTTGATACTAAGGTATGCAAGGAGGGCCATAAATAAAACTTCTACTCTGAACTTCCACGAGGCAGATTTTGGCCTACTCAAAAGACTAGTTCAGATGGCACTTTGGGCACAGGAGCTGGCTGTCCCAGTATGCTGAAAGGCACGCTGGTGGGGAAGACGGACAGCCTGGCTGAACAGAGAGATTCTTAAGGAAATAGGGGGAAAATGAGAGCTTACCTACCATGGAAAAAAGGACTGGCTACTAATGAAGAGTTTAGGAATATAGTTAGGTCATGTAGAAAGAAAGAGAGACAAAGGCACAATTTGAACTCAATCTAGCCACTTCTGTTAGGGATAAAAAGAAGTGCTTCTACAAATACATCAGTAGCAAAAGGATGTACCTGGGGAGGGAACATAATCACCAAAGATGGGGAAAAGGCTGAGGTCCTTAACACCTTCTTTGACTCAGTTTTCAGATTGTACAGATTGTATTCAGGACAACTGGCCTCTGGAGCTGATAGACAGAGACAGGAAACCAAGTAGCCATCCTGTAATCCAGGAGGAAACCTGCTAAGGCACTTGAACCCTCACGAGTCTATGGGACCAGATGGGATCCACCCAATGGTGATGAGGGAGTGGGCAGAAGATCTCTCCAAGCTGTTCTCCATCATTTGCCAACAGTCCTGGCTCACTGGGGAGGTCCCAGATGATTGAAAGTTGGCAAATGTCATGCCGATCTACAAAAAGGGCTGCAAGGAGGATCCAAGAAACTACAGGCCTGTCAGCCTGACCTCAGTGCCCAGCAAGGTTATGGAGCAGATCATCCTGAGTGCAATCACACAGTACCTATATGATGGACAAGAGATCAGATCCAGCCAGCTTGGGCCTAGGAAGGGCAAGTCCTGTCTGACCAACCTGATCTCCTTCTATGATCAGGTGACTCACCTGGTAGATGAGGGGAAGGCTGTGGATGTGGTCTATCTGGACTTCAGCAAAGCCCTTGACACCGTCTCTCACAGCATACTCCTGAAAAAACTGGCAGCCCATGGCTTGGACAGGGGCACTTTGTGCTGGGTTAGGAACTACCTGGAGGGCCGGGCCCAGAGAGTGGTGGTGAACGGGGCTGCATCCAGCTGGAGGCCGGTCACCAGTGGTGTCCCCCAGGGATCAGTGTTGGGCCCATTTCTGTTTAATATCTTTATTGATGATCTGGATGAGGGGATTGAGTCCACCATTAGTACACTTGCAGATGACACCAAGCTGGGGGCAGTGTCGATCATCTGGAAGGCAGGAGGGCTCTGCAGAGGGACCTGGAGAGTTCAGCTGATTCCAATGGGATGAGGTTCAACAAGGCCAAGTGCCAGGTCCTGCACTTTGGTCACAACCCCCTGCAGCGCTACAGGTTAGGGACAGAGTGGCTGGAGAGCAGCCAGGNGTACTGTGTCCAGTTCTGGGCCCCTCAGTTCAGGAAGGACATTGAGGTGCTGGAGCAGCTCCAGAGAAGAGCAATGAGGCTGGTGAAGGGACTGGAGCACAAGTCCTGTGAGGAGAGGCTGAGGGAGCTGATGTTGTTTAACCTGGAGAAGAGGAGGCTCAGGGGAGACCTCATCACTCTCTACAACTACCTGAAAGGAGGTTGTAGCCAGGTGGGGGTTGGTCTCTTCTCCCAGGCAATCAGCAGTAGGACAAGATATAAAATCCTGCCAGGGGAGGTTTAGGTTGGATATTAGGAAGAAAATTTTTATGGATAGCGTAATCAGACATTGGAATGGGCTGCCTAGGGAGGTGGTGGATTCACTATCCATGGAGGTTTTTTAGATGAGACTGGATGTGACACTTGGTGCCATGGTCAAGTAACCACAGCAGTGTTGGATCAAGGGTTGGGCTTGATGATCTCAGAGATCTTTTCCAACCAGTTGATTCTATGATTCTATGCTTAGAAATATGTCAGAAACTATGACTATGAAAATATGTCATACACTTTGTATGCATGTGAAAAAATGCAAGGATTTGCCCTTGGGGGTAATACTTACAATTTGCATACATACCTCAGATATACCTCATTAGGATAATTTTTTTCAGAAAATCGTAACTTTAAATTCAAGTTGTGTCCACTTGTGACTGAAAAAAATTGCAGAGGGCAAACTAGGTAGAAATTTTTGGTGTTTTTAATAGTAGTTGGCCTTTAATAACTTAGTAGGCTATGTATGTTATCAATGGTACATCTGCAATGCAATGCTTTTCTCACTTCTTAATATAAGTCACATGTCCCTTAGTAGTTGCACCCATATAAGAGCAATAGTCCACAGTGACAGGGCCCTGAGTACCCTGACCTAAGTCGCTGCTTTTGGTAGTGTAGGACGAAATTCTCTCCAGAGGTCATCTCTGACCCAGACATTTCTATGATTCTGCACTGTCCTTTAGTGAAGTTTAAGCAACAGAAATGCAGCAATATGGTGCATTTCTGTGCTAGAAGACATTTTCAAATGAGTAGGAGAGTCTTCATGAAGGACACAGCCCACAGCCGACAAAAAAACCCTTTCTTCATATACAGCCATTTGTTCAAACTCAAACTTACGCAAATTTTGGCTCAAAAAATGCTTTTCCATTACCAGAAACTTTTGTGTGGCGAAGTATATTCACCAATTCAAAGACTCCATTTCAATTGGAAATATGTATTTCTTTAACATACTCAGAGATGGAGCTTACCACATTGCTATGTTTATTTTAATAATCTGTTTTAATTCTGTCAAAAAGGACACAAGCTGTTTTATTACTATCTAAGCTAAAATTCTCCTTCACCTTTTTTTCCCACTACTGGACCAATTGCAGAAAATTTTCTAAAATGCTCACAGAAATCAAACTTCACTAGTCAGTTATAGTGGAGGAAAATTGGCATCTGAAGCTTTTAAAGCCTGCAATTTATCATTAATTAAAATGGTATAAACCCATTTAATTTGTATGAAAGCTGTCCCATGATCCTGTAAAGTGCCTAAGGATAGAGTCAATAAGAATAAGGCATCCAAATGATACTTCAGACAAAACTAAGATAGCAAAGCTTGCAATCTAAAATAAGTAAATAATTAAATAAAAAAAAATGGTCTGACATCCACAATCTCTAGGAGCACCATGTTCTTAAGTAAGCATAGTGCAGTACTCCAGTCTAAATATCTCCCAATCTCTCTTCCATCTGTGCCTGATCTGCAGTGAGGAACTGAGAGCTCTTCTGTGTAAGCCCCCCTCCCTGAACGGAAGATTCAACCTAGCTGAACTCATAGCTTTGGGTATGTAGTGGAAGTGCTGGTCTGAGAAAAGACAAACTATATTTAATGTTTACGACCAACACACTTTTATTCATTCTTTTAATAGTGCAACCTGCTATTAGGTGCCCTGAGTATCTCTGTTTCTTCCCATATAGCCGTGCTACCTTTCCAGACTCTGCTCCCAGGACTGCTTCTGTATTTGCCTACTGAAACTTAATTTACAACTACTTTTTGGAGCAATGCTTGGAAGCCAGATTTTTCCCAGCTAGTTCCATAATCACTAGAAAGTAAATACTCAACCTATCCCTCAAATTATTTTCCTCTGTCGTCTCCTGAAGTGGGAATTTCCAGAAATAAGTTGATATAACTGCTTCCATTTATGGAAGCTCTCCATGACTAGGTATTTCCCTTAATACATTCTGTAAGAGTGAATAGTAATGGTTTATACATATCTGCATATGGAAAAGGCACCATTTCAGTTCTATTAGATCATGAAATTCTAGTCATGCAGTTTATAGTCAAAGCGTCGGAGAATGATTACCTTCAGTAAATGTAAGAACATGATCTGACTTTGTCCTAGCACAGAAAATTCTATTTCTATTTCTTGTCTCTTATAAGTTCTGAGGTAGAAATTGGTATGTATAAAGATTTTGAGGTGCATGTATTAGACTGCATTCAATCTACTTCTGTGGAGCAGATGTATATTGGTCTCAGGGAAAAGAAACAAAAAAGATGCAGAGGCTAGTGGCTTGCATAAATTGATACAAGAAGCATTGTGAGCCCTTGAGTATATGTGCAGAGTGACACTCTTCCAGGCTCCCCACTTTAGGAAAAAGAACATGATTAGTTCCTGGTAGGCTGATCCTTGCCAACAACTATTGAAAACATTCTGGGTGTTCTCTAGTAGGTGTCACAGAATATGGAGAATATTTAAGGCAACATTGATTTACTTGAGAGTTTTACCAAACTTTAGCCTAGTGGTGTTTGACCAAGCCTATAAGATCTTTATTGCCTGGTTTCTCCCGTGTCCTATAATGGTTACATGTTTTCTGACATACTGGTGTTTTTCACAATAACTGTGTGCAGAAGGCCAGGAGAAATATCTGTCAAAGATGCCATTTCCCACAATATGTCCTCACGTAGCCTCTAATGCAATTGTTGTCCACCCTTCTATGCAGTGGTGTGACACATATAAGAAAGACTTTATATAAGTACTTGGTCATTTGTTTTAGGGCATTTCTTTACATCATTACTTAGAAAATATATAGACTCAAAAGAGTAACATTTGAAATCAAACAATATACATTAAATTTTACTGATTGACCTGAGTTGCACACACATCACCACATCAGCTCCATTAGCTTTGGAGTTCTAGTACCATTTTGATGGATTTCTCAATTCAGATGTCAGATTTTGTGGCCAAAGCTCTTAGATTTGTTTGATAAAGATGCATATATTGCCAGTATGTCTTTAGAGTACAGATAAATAATAAAATGATCTTACGAGTACATAAATCTGTAGCTTTGGGCCCCAGAGTGAATAGTTTTGAAAGCAAACTACATAGCTTTGGAATGAACTAGAACTCTTTCTTCTCAGATGTAACGAACTCTCTTTTCAGATTAAATTACATAGCTCACAAGCTGCACATTTAATCACAGATAAATGTAAGTTTCTATATATAGTTAGGTTATTTTATGCCAAGGTTTTTGTCTTTTCAAGATTTTATTGTAAACTACAAATCAAAATACAAATCCAGTGTATTAATTATTACTTCTGATTTCCGCAGTGCAAATTAATGTCAAGTCACCCATCACTGAACAAAATCAGAGATTCTGAAAAAAGTTCTTCGCATTAATAAAAGCTCAACAGCCATTATTTGCTTCATATACACCAAAGTAATCTTGATTAATGCTTAGGGAGCAATGTGCTTTTTCTCTCAGCCTAATGTTGATGTAGTTTTAAAAAGAAAAAAACCCATGCCTTCCCGTTTTCTGATATGAAGATATTTAAAGGGTGTATTTTGTGCTTCTGATATTAATCAAAACTAACAAATTTGTTTATGAAATGAGCTTGACATTGACACTTTGCTTATGAGAGAATATAATAATAGAAAAAGGTGTGCCATATATGCTTTCAATAATTTATTGCAGGATGAGACTTAAAATGAGAAGAAAAGAACAAATTTAAGAAGCAGAGCATGAGCTGATGAAAACTGGGGACACGGATTTGAAAACAGTAGTGAAGTTGTACAATTAGTTAAGGAACAGCTTGAAACCAGTGAAGAAGAAATGCAGAAGGAGAAGACCCAGGCAATGACATTGTGCTGCATTAGAATTGTAAATACTAATCTAGGATTTTTCTATGTCAAGAAAGCATAATGTACAAAATTTAAACTTCTGTTTAAAACTATTTATCTCATCATATTTGTTAACACAAATCAAATTATTAAACTTTCAGATATTGATAGCAGAGCAACTGATGAGGACTGGGACCTTTGCAATTAAAAGCAATTCTTAAATGTATGTAATGCCTTACTGTCAGAGAGAAGAGGGGGGGAGAAGCAGAATTAATTGCTCTATTTAGTTGTGCTGCTTTTAGACCTCATGAGTCTGTTGACGAGAGTCCTGCTTCCCTCCTGTAAATCCATTACTTTCACTGGCATTGGGTGGCTCCCAGAGAGATTCATTCCTAACGGCTGAAAGAAACAGCAATTTGTTCTGAGTCCGTCCAGGACAGTGTTAATTTTTGCAGTAGCCAGGAGGAGGCATGGCTAGAACCAAGAGGTTATTGTATGCCACCTCCCTTCATTTTCCAGGGATGGGGAAGAACTCTTTTCTGGATCGGCATAGTGTAGTAGAGGGAGAAGTTAGCTATTGTCTATTGTTGGCATGGGGTGTGTGAGGGTTCCGTGTGAATTGTTTGTTTCTTGTACCCTTTGTCATTAGTTTTGTTGCTGTTATTCTTCATTTTATAATCTCATTGCTGTTTCCAGTAAACTGTTATCTCAAACTGTATTCTTTAACTTTTGTGCCTCCAGTTCTCCTGTCCATCCTGTTGCAAGGGGAGGGAAAAGAGAAGTGAGGAAGCAAGTGACTGGAACATGGTTTGGAGAGTCTCAGTAGGAGCACTAAATTCAGGACTACCCTTCCTAAACCACGACAAAATTTTAGGATGTGAGAGATGATAAACACTTTGGGTCACTTGAAAGCATCATGTACTTTTAGGCTGTGAGTGCAGATCAGATTGATCAGATTGACAACCCTTGCTACATATGCAACAATTATGGAGGGCTCTGGAATTGATTTCCTATTTACAAGAACACAGATAGTGGGACTTCTTGACACATGCCAGATACCAAAATGTACACTTTATGGTCTTTAATTAATAGTCCTCCTGTGCTCCTTGTTTGCAAAATTGCTTCCAAGGTCAGCTCTCCATTAGACTTTTCACCACATTTTCCTATTACTTGGCATGTGAGAATTCTGACCATCAAATTAGACAGTCAGAAATCATGAAGACTGACTGAAGGTTTCTGTCTCTTCACTGACCTACTTAATTGATCTGAAAAACATGTGCTTTTGCTTACAGTTGAGGTGTCCTATGTCTAACTCTAAATATTGATATTGAAGTGAATCTGGCTCTCCTGATAATTTCAGTCTGCAGTCATTTTGTTTTGTCCTTATTGAAGCTTTGTGCTAATGTTTAAAGTAGATAGCTTCCATTGTGGGTAATTCCCTTCATCTGAGTTAGCAAAAAAGTCATGCAATAATTTTAAAATTTATAAGAAAATCACTTAATATTCATCTACTTATTAGTCGCTGTTTGTAAAGCAGAACATAAAGTCTTATTTTCTACTCATTTTCCTGTGTATTGCCAAAGCTATTTTCCTTGCCAAATTATATTCATTCTTTCCCAGAAGCTCATAAAATTATGTGGAAGACTATTATTCATCTATATTCTTTACTTTCACTCTGTTTTTTATTCTAGTCAGAATAATTGAATCGACTATTTTGTGGCAAAAATATTCTAAAGAATATATTTCTATTACTAAATTATCCTATGAAATTTGTTTTCATATCTCATGGTACACAGGTTATATCACTTTTGTTTTGATATCTAGCAGAACCGTCATTATTTTAGCAAAGAATAATGTAAAGAAAATACAAGATACAATACAATATGAAGTACTGCTCTTCCTCTGTTACACAGATATATTTTTTTAATACAAATCTGTTTTCCTCTAACATCTTTATATCCTTCAAAAGGAGAGGGGAAAAAACCCCCGAAAAAAACTCTTGAAGTCGCATAAATATAGTAGAACTGAAAGTTTTTAATTTCAAAAGTTTATTTTCATAATTAACATTAAACAGAAAAATCACACACAAAAGGCAGTTATTAAAAGTTAAGTTAATTTGTTTAGGGTTTTTTTTTTCCAAACCAAGTTACTTTATGCTTGTTTTTTAGTTTAACATGCAGTAGTTAAAGAAAAAAGGGAAAGAAAACAACTTTTAAAGCATAAATCTGTAGCTGTATGGTCTGAACTTTTAGGAATTTTGTAAGGTCCCAGTAGTCATTATACTGTTTACTGCAAGGACTTAGCAATCTTAAAATGGCACAGATGAAAATGAGAGTTCTATCAGGAGAAAGAGGAATGTCCCTTGTGCACACTTGAGCAATGACTTAGCAGGGTCTGGCAGGTTTGCCTTGAAGTAACGGAAGAGAAAGCTAAAGTGCAGTTCCAGAGCTCTGTGAATGGAGGGATTTTCCACAAGTGAATTTCTCTTTTCTTTGATAGAAGATATTCAGCTGTCTTCAAGAGCTAGGAATGCTTCTTTTCCCTGAGCAGACTACTGATATCAAGAATGCTTCATCTTACAAAGTTTTTTCTTAGTAAAGAAAGTAAAGTTTTCACTTTTCTTGAAATGTATATTTTGGAAATATACTTGATTTTTAATATATATTTTATTTTCTGTCAAATCTTCAATGTTTTAATTTAAGAATATTTCAACATTTAACCTAATTTTTTTTATGTTTTTTTTTTTATAATCTTAAAATTATTTTATTGCATGGAGTTTTACAGTTGATTGCCTCTAGGATTATTCTAATTTTGTTTTATTATTTAAATTTTTAGTTTATTATGTAAGTTCACTGATGACAGGCTGTTGCAATTTTCTTAAGCAGTAACTTCTCTTTATAATGTAAAAATAAAATCATAACTATTATTTACATTATGTTATGGCTATGCATATTAGTAATAGTTATTCACTACTCTATTTAATCATGTGCTATGCATAAGAAAATGGATAGATATAGATAATATGCAATGAAATACTTACACTCCCAAAACCTAGAAATAAAGGTAATTTTACTAAATTAATGATGGAAAAGTAGTGGCCTAAATTTGAGAAAGTCGATATTACATTATGAATATTTTTAGAAATCTTGTTTGAGGTTACCTTTCTTCCAATGTTAATGCAGTTTTTATACCATTTTAGGGCACTCCTACTGCCTTAAAGATTTGCTGTAAATGCTTCCAAAAGGTGAAATCTGTTGATCCCTAAAGGCAGATATGCATAAACAAGGTGTTTTCATGGTTTTCACTTTGTATTTTTCAGTAGTGGATTTGATGTCTATAGAAAGTGTCTTTCTTAATTTGAAATTTCTGGTAAAATAGATACTCATTTACACATCAGAACATCGTCTCTAATCCATGTATTTGTCAACACAAAAATTTTCCGCTGCAGCTGAGAAGTTCAGCAAATTATTGTGATTGCATGTTAATTGAAAATAGAGTAGTGTTGCACAGGTTTTTATAAGCTCAAAAATTGTGTTGTTCCTATTACTTACTACATATTTTTCATTAATTTACAATTATATCTGGAATTAACCTTCAAGATATCAGAAGATTTTCTCTCAGAGAATATGAAATCCCAAGTAAAAAGATTTAAGCCAAGATATAAAAAGTGTTACTTGTTTAGAGAGAGACAGGGAATTATCTCACAATAAAAACTCTGTTGATATATAAGCACAAAAACACATGCCAAATCTACATCATTGCAAGCAGAAACAAACCACAGCACAAACAGTGTTGAAGACTTTGTGACGACTATAAAGGAGCAAATGAAAGAAAGATTATCTGAAAACATTAGTTTTTCTAAATAAAAGAACCAACTAGACCCACTACTTGACAAGAAAGATAAGGAATAAGGAGCTTTTTCTCCCAGTTCTCATATCATTCTGTTGCCGGCAAAGAGAGAAATGAGAACAATTTAGACAGAGTCATACATCATCATATATACAAATGCAACCACTGTTCTCATATTTGGGAGAACAGAGCATATATGTATGTCTGTATGTATCTAACAAACAAGCAAGTAAACAAACAGAAAATACCTTCTCCAAAAGAAAACAGAAGATAATTTGTAGATTTAAACTGTAGGAGTAAGAAACACATGTATTTTTTTATCCATTGTAGAGTTTTGTGGGGAAAGCTTATACCATGGGCAGGAGGGCTCAGTTCAGGACAGTTTTGCTACTATCAGGACTCAAGATAGCTTGACTACTAATCACTTTTCTAATTACAAGAGTGACATACCTTTAGAATACAAAAGAGTAAAATTAAGGTAAAATTATTAAATAGAATTTTTTCAAACTTCACTTGAAAAATGCTCAGTGTCTAAAGAGATATCATAGAGTACAATTTAGATTTACAGCCTAACAACTTCAGTACAGAGCAGTTTGTTCATGAGCATGATTGTTCATTGGCTCTGATAGAAATTCCTTCTGGTGTTGCTCAATTCACTCACCCTCACTGATTTTGTCATGGAGATGTTACAAGACACTGAAAACAGGGTTTATTGTAATAACATTGCAGGTATTTATGAAAAACAATTTACTGTAAGTTTTACATTGCCAAGTGGTTTGCAAGCACGTTTACTATAACTGTTAAAAATTGCATTAGCTTGTGCCCTGTAATTGTTGCACTCTCTGTTCTCCATATATTTTCTCCATAACATAACATAACATAACATAACATAACATAACATAACATAACATAACATAACATAACATAACATAACATAACATAACATAAC
>VYXB01004618.1:113284-132321 GCA_013397135.1 Pachyramphus minor
TGCCTATGGAGGCTGTGACCCTTGTGAGAGGTCTGAATTGAAGCAGAATCCTGCTAGAGACTTGTGGCCGATGGAGAGAGAGACTTGTGCTGGAGCAAGTTGCTCTGATGGGATTTTTAGACCCAGTGAGGGGTTCGTGCTGGTGCAGCTCACTTGTGGCGCTAAAGGAGAGCAGAGAATGGAAGAGCTGCTGTCCTGGGTGGACTCGCAAAGAGTGGTCTATTTAGGACTATCTTTGGTGGCAATGGGACCCCCACGCAGCAGAGGAAGGATTCGAGAAAAAGGGTTGATCTCTGGTAAACCCACGACACATAACATAACATAACATAACTTAACATAACATAACTTTTGAGAAAATTAGTGAAAAATGAAGCTTCTACATTTAAGCAATCACTGGAAAACACGCGCTATTGCATATCAATTAAGTTAACAGGATTAATAATATAACCCTAATAGGAAGACACTTTTTCTAGGTTTTATTTTATGAAGACACTTTTCTAAGTTTTATTTTATGAAGACACTTTTTCTAAGTTTTATTTTATGGACATGAGAATCTTCAAAATATCAAAGGTAAAACTTTTTTTTGGAGAATAATCCTCACTTA
Organism: Pachyramphus minor; assembly: GCA_013397135.1. NCBI lineage: Eukaryota > Metazoa > Chordata > Aves > Passeriformes > Tyrannidae > Pachyramphus > Pachyramphus minor. The sequence continues at coordinate 113,889 of VYXB01004618.1, forward strand.
AGTTGCATCAGTCATAGACAGACTGCTGCAGGTACTGTAAATAATTACTTCAGATTATTGATATCCCCAGTTTCTTTTCTAATTTTTATTTGCAATATTTGATCTGATATTTTTTTCTGTTTTCATCCGAGAAATATCATGTTCTGTGTTTGGCTTTACAGCTTTAGAATGATTAAAAAGCCTTTCAGTGGCCTGAAACACCATACCTGGAGGCTAAAATTCTGATTCAGTTTTAACCTCAGTCCATCTGTCTCATGAAAGAAAATGAAAAGCTCTGAAAGAAAATATTGTTGGGTGAGTATCAAGGCCGAAGGGACAAACTCTACCATGGAGTCTGCAAGGTCAGCTTTGGGTTGGTCTTGTGCAATTAAATTGCATAGACTTGTTTTGGGACTGGGCTTTTATCTCTGCAGCTACTCAGCTCTGAGCATTAGTAGCATTAGTCAGTAAGAGAAGGCAGAAGGTGGGCAAGTGAGTTTCCTTACAGTGCCTGGATACTGCTTCAGAGTGCTTTGCCAGGGTGTCAGTCACATTACCTGCTCCTTCTCTCTAACCTCCAACACTGAACATACATCTCCATGATTCACCTGACTGGAAACACCATCATTTGCCTGTATCACTCAGGTTGGATTTATTTCTTCTTGTATTTTCACTCATTTAGAAATATGTACTTTTGCCTTGAATTGACCTGAGGTATTTTTGCTGTTACTTGGCTTCTCTTCTTAAGTCAAAACTAGACAAACTTTAACAGATATGAATACACAAAAACCAATATGGACAATATCTATTGCCATGAATATATTGACAATTTTGAGGGGCTAGAAATAACAGAAAATAAAACTCTGAGGTGAGGGAAAACAGTCTTTTGAAAAGCTATAATTGCTCACTCTATATTCCTATATGAAAACAGTTTTTGCAAGATACTTCGTTATGATTTTCTGTAAATCAATAAATAAGTCCCCAGACTTTCAGTTTAAGCCTCTGAAGCTACTCACATTAAGATGAGAAAGACAAAACCTTGAAAGGACTTAAAATTAATAAGTTTCTCTGTACCATTTAAGAAGATAAATATACTCTTCTTAACTGATAATCATTTTATGCAGGTGTACGTAGGAGATGTACGGTTTAAGTGTGACCACAGCTTTCGCAGCTGTTTAGTAAAAGGCGAATAGAATAGAATAGAAGAGAATAGTTCCAGTTGGAAGGAACCTACAATGATTATCTAGTCCAACTACCTGATCACTTCAGGGCTGATCAAAAGTTATAAAGCTTGTTAAGTGCATTGTGCAAATACCTCTTAAACATTGACTGGCTTGGGGCATTGGTCACTTCTCTAGGAAACCTGTTTCAGTATTTGACCACTCTCACGGTAAAGAAATGCTTCCTAATTTCTAGTCTGAACCTTCCCTGATGTGCTTTGAACCATACCAAATCGTCCTGTCACTGGATCCCAGGTAGAAGAGGTCAGCATCTTCTTCTCCATTTTCCCTCCTCAGGAAGATGTAGAGACCAAAAAGGTCATCCTTCAGCTTCCTTTTCTCCAAAGCAGGCTAGCCCTAAGTTGTCGTCAGCTCCTCATAGGACATTCCTTCCAATTTGTTCACCAACTGTGTTGTCTCCTCTGGATTCACGGGCCTTCATATCCTTTAATTGTGTGGCCCTCCTATTCTATTCTATTCTATTCTATTCTATTCTATTCTATTCTATTCTATTCTATTCTATTCTATTCTATTTCACCCTTGACCACGCAGTAGTCTGAGTGAGATCACAGCAGTGCTGAATACAGTAGGATAATCACCCCTTTTGACCTGCTGGTTATGTGGTGTTTGATGCCCCACAGGATCTGCTTTGCCCCCTTGGCTGCCAAGGCACTGCTGACTTATGTTGGGCCTGCTGTTGACCAGCACCCCCAGATTCCTTTCTGTAGGGCTGTACTACAGGCACTCCTCTCCCATTTTATACTTGTACATGGTGTTTCTCCAGATGTGGAATCCAGTGTTCAATCTTGTTAAATTTCATGTCACTGATAGTTGCCCAATGCTTAAAAATATACTCTGCAGAGCCTCTTTTCCCCTGAGAAAATCAACAACACCTCCCAGCTTAGTATCATCCTCAATAGTATTGTTATAATTATTGTATAATCATTTTAAGTTAATGACATTTAATGCAATTGTTACTTAATATTTTTAAAAGCTATTTCTTCCTTGTCTTCTTTCTCCTGCAATAACATAACATCCTCACATATGCTGATCAGAGTAATTCTATCACTAAGAGTTACAAATAATAACATTTTAGAAAGAATATCAGAACAAGGTAAGTGGTCAGCAATATTTTTGTGTTACCCTTTTCTGGACTCTACTGACTGCTCTGTCTGAGAGAGCTGAGTAGTTGAACTATGTTTAACAACACTTGGTAGCTCTTCTTCCATTACTTTCTATAATTGCTTTTGAACTCTTACAATTTTTTTTTATGTACAAGATCTTATTGAAATAAGTTTCATCATTTAACTGTTCTTTATGTGGAAGACTGTTTTTCAGATTGACATTTGACAATTTCATCTGCTGCGTCCTGGTTTGCATTCTGAGAATGCAAAAACACCCCCCCGAAACAAAAAAAAAGCAAAAATCCCAACAAACCTGTTTCAATTTTCTTGGACTTTTGTAGTTTGATATCATGTTAAAAATTATTTAACTTTTTCCTAGGGTGACACAAACGTTATGACTGGCATGATTTTAATCACTATGTAAGCTCTTCTACTTTTGGTCATCATATTACTTTTCTCTGCACCTTTTCCAAGTGGATTTTTTGGTTTGGTTTTTTGGTGTGGTTTTTGTTCGCTTGCTTGCTTGGTTGGTTTCTTGTTTTTTATCAGTGGAACAGAAATAAACACAGTATTCCTGTTCCAGGGACATTGTGTATTCTACAGTGCCACAATATTGTTTTCTGATTAGTTCTCTATTCCTTACCTAATAAATTGTAGTACCCAATTTGCTTCTTTGACTGCTTCTGAACATTAAGATGATTACTCTATTTTCATAGAATAATGTATTATAACTCTGAAATGTCTTTCTTCTGTAGTACAAGTTAGTTCGGAGTCCTTCACTGTGCATACAAAGTTAGAATTGATTTTCCCCTCATATTTCCCCATGAGTATCACTAACAATAATACTGTTTAGCCTGTGAGTCTAATCACTATAAAACATCATTAAGGCTAATTGAACATTTATATAGATCATCACAAAGCTTACTCTGTTATATTAGAGATGGAAATAGATAAACTCTCATACTTTTGGGCAGAGTTGTTTGCAATAAAGAAATTGAGTTTTACAGGACTTTCCCCCCGTTTCAGTTAGTTGGCATAAAATCCAAGAATTTCAAAGTCTTCTGTAACAAAGCTAAGAAATACCGAATTTTCTGGCTCTGAAACACTTCAGCACGTTGTCACACATCTGCTCAGTTTCATCATCAAGCATTCATTCGAATAATGGGATGTAAAACCAGTCAGAATTTGAAGCCAATGTCTAAGGAACTGTTTGAGTAAAATACTGCATAATATCCAGAGGGCAAATGTTTACATTTTGACTGCTATGTTTTTCTGATTAATTTTATTGGCAGAATTTAAGAAATGTTTGCTGTAACTTAATTATTCAGCATGTGTATGCTATAAAGAATTTGCATTTTTCTGTAACATGTGTGATGTGACCCAATCACAGATAGGGCACCAAACAAGAGTGTCTTATATATGTATGGGTGTAAAAATTCCTGTGTTACAATTCTATGCTGTAACAAAGTCCATTGCCTTTAATGAAAATGAGAAGGGTATGGAAAAATAAATTTTCAGCATGTTTTGAAGACAAGACATACTTTACTTTAATGTTTTCCATCTCTAATGTGTTTCACAGCTGAGTACCCTTGACTGAAAATGCTTAATCCATTGCTGTCATGAAATGCAGCAAAAGTTTCTATTATGTTGTAATGTTAAGCCTGATTATTAAGAACCTATATGAGATACTACCTCAAATTAATTGAACAAATTGAAATTTTAATTGCTATCAGTGATCTAGGCGTACAGCATATGATGCGCTGGAACAAATGCCCTCATTAACTGATCAAGAGCTTTGAAATAAATGTCTTTCATGAAGTAATGCAGGAGGAGACGCTTATTACCTCCAGTGTTAAAAGCAGGATGTTTTAATCTTGGAGAATATGATTTGAGAGAGAGATAAGAATTAAATATAAACTATTTTATGATAGGAAAGTAGAATGCAGAAAGGGAAACATGCTCCTTTCAGTATATTTGTAAGTGTAAATATTGGATGACTTCAAAGGATTTGCAATTAAATACATGGATTTAAATTGAGCTCAAATGACACTAAACACAATAGATAGGTGACACTTAACCATAGATGTAAAAAAAAAATTATGAAATATAACATAGTGTTTTGAATATGGAAGCTAATTGTCTTTTTCATTCTTTCAGGGACTGATTTAAATTAAAAAAATGATTGCCATGGAACACAAAATATATTTCCTTGATTTGCTACTCTTCTATAAACTCTTAACGGCAAGGCTGTGACAGATGGCCTTTAGGCCTCTTTTGGCCATCCTACTTTATGATCTCTAATTAAGTCCAGATCACATCTTCCATCTGGAAAACACTTACTGGCAGTAGGAATTCTGGTTACGGACAGCAGATAAGAAGCTATACTGCAGGTTTAGAGACTCTGAGCAGCTAAAGCCTCCTCAAGCTGCCCTTAATACCATGTAAGCTTTAACATTAGTTTTAATATTAGTCATATTTGAATACATACATTTCTAAGTTAAATGAATTAAAATAGAGCATGGACTCATGCAAAATTGACTATTCCAGTACAGCTTGATATTTTTATTTAATAAGATGGATAATTTTCTAGGTGAATTAAATGAAGTAAACCTCATTGATTTGTATATAGGAAATGTAACCAGTAAAAAGTCATGTAGAGGGTGGCAGCTATTTTGAAGCTCAGATAATCCTTTCCATGTGTACTTGTGTAGGGGTGGGACATAAATTCCTCATTCTTTTCTGGATGCCATAGGGCATTCAAGACCTTCATGTGGAACTGGTTGAAATAGCATAGGACCTATGGGAGATCCAGGCTTCCTTGGAGTGCCAGCTGAAGATATGGTAGATATGGCAAAGCCTCAAAGTATTGTTTGGCATCTGTGTTTACACAGCCCAGCCTCGCCTTTCTTGTCTACTTTAAAGTGCGCAGACTCTCCCCTTAAGGTCTGCTAGCTGTATTAACTCGGCCTTCATTTACTGCAGTTGGGCCTTGAACACCCAGAACAGATGTGGACAACTTATGCAGACATGTTTTCAATCTGAAGTTTTACCTCACTTGATAGTGACACCAGGAAAACTGGAGGATGCAAGGGCAAAGACAATAGTTTTAAGGGGATGTGGATCTGGTCCAGATAAAACCATGAAAAGAAAGAGAAATCAACGGGTTTACCTGGCAAAAAAGGCCTTCGGAACCAAATTTTACTTGAGAATTGTAATAATGACTTTTAAATATTTGTTAATGGAAACAGGTAGTAAAATAAATTTAGAAGGTACCATAAACGGTAGAAAATAATTCTATGGGGTATTTTAGATTGCCTCAAGCAGGACTGAGATATTAGGAAGAGAATGGAGTAAAATAGTGCAAAATAGCTTGTCACACAATTCAGGAACAGTTAGTATGATTTCTGGTATTGGCCAGGAAATCATCATCTGGAGACATCAAAGTGAAAAAAAAGACCTATTGTCTGAAGACAGGGTGATTCTGAATCACTAACAGGGTGTGGCAATGGAAAAGCAAATATGCTTCAGTGCATAAGAATACATATTTCCAACAGAAACATAAAAGTATTCATGTCATGCTAGATATTGAGCATATGTATTTAAAGAGTCAAAAAATGATCCCACCTCTTCATGTTCTCTACTGACTCCTTTTCTCATCTTGTTTGTTAGTTACCTCTGTAATAGATAAGTAAGAAACTTATATGTAAATTTTTAAATGCCCATGGGATAATCATACAACTAACTGCTGAAATTACCCTATAGGTGTCACCTTATATATATCAAAAAGGAAAAAATTCAGACAATACTTTTATTAACAAATTTTCACCTGAAGAGCTGATTTCAGTTTTAGATAGTGAACTGATCCTGACAGTGTTCCCTCTTTTCTGTTGCAAAAAAGGGACTCTTTCCAAGTAGAATTTATTTTTTTAAATGCAGCTATTTTGCTAGGAAATATATATATGCTCAAAATATTTCTTCCACTTAGTAAACTATTCAAACATTGCAGACTTCTTCTGACTTATCTTGAAGACTAAAATTAAGTGGGAAATGGGAAAAGGAAAACAACTTAAAATCACTTCTTTCAGAAAGAGGAAAAAATAATTTGAAAAATTAATTTAAAAAATTACTACATCTTCAAGCATGAAATTATCTTACAAAGATGAGTAAAAAACCAATACTGAACTGGTCTTCATTTTATGGTTGCATTATAAAACCTGAAACAAATAGATAGAGCTAGAGGAGATAACTGACCTTTTGCATAGCTTTAAGAGTCACTATACCTAGAAAGAGGAATAAGAATTTCAGAATACACCTAGCTATGTCTCTGTAGCAATCTACTATATTTTTTTTATGAATAGAATAAGCAGTGTCTATACAAATTTCTGTCAACTAACAAACAACAGAAAAGATTTTTTCCAGACTATATTTCCCTATGTCACTGAGACCACACACAGCACATTAAGATAAGGCTTGTGGCAGGGGGCTAGTTTCTTGCTATATGTTTTTGAAGTGTTATTCATAAACTTTTTGTTAGAGATCCTGTGAGACTTAGGCTATATTAAAAATAAATATTTTAAAATATATGTTGAATAAATAGATCTCTTTTTTAAAGTCAAACCAATTTTACAGGAAACAGGTTAAATATGACAGATTTGATCTCAAAGTCATAGCTCATCCATGGTGTAAAATGAAACCAAAACAAGTGTTGTACAGGAATATCTAACCTCTCTGATGGTAGCATCTGAGACAAAATGCACAAGCCTTTAGTGAATGAGGTAAGCTCCCTCTTCATCAGTCCATCCCACTGCATTTCCTGAGGGGCCATCAGAATGTTATATGTTTCTAGTTACAATGCTTGAGTTATTCCAATTAATCCACTTTCATTCAGCTTCTCTCAAAGAACTTGCTTCCCTTTTACTGGCCATATCCAACTTCACTGCCTCAAAGCCATTTTGCCCAACTTCTTATTTTCTGCATAAGTCTCTATGATGTAATAGGCTTATATACTCCTCCTGCATGATCCAGTCAAGCAGCTCTGAAGAGGTGAAACCCAGCTATGCTGTCACTTTCAAACCCTGTTCCTTCAGTACTCTGAGAACTACTATTTTGCTGTGCTTCTAGAAAGCACAAGGTATAGGAAGACATATTAATACTCTCTGGAATTCCTTCTTCTGAAGGAAGTCAAAGTGTAGTAGTCTATAAGCTGTCCTGCTTCCCAGATTCCCTCATTAATTAAGCAGGACTTACATGGAGAGGACAGATAGAAAGATGCAGGAGGATGAACTTGGAAATGGGAGGAATACAAATGTGTTTCGATGATGCACTGCCTTTACAAGCCAAATGCTGGAAATAGCTGTTCTTGCCATGCAATGAAAACTGATGAACTGTCCATATCCTTGTCAAGCCATTTCAACACGGAACATTTGGGATTTTTGAATAGTCTACATCCTGAGGACTGATTTTCTAGAATATGTGTTCTCCTGAAAACAAGAAGTGAACAGCTTCAGCAATGTTTCCTGCTAGTGGATGTCAAAACCAACAACATCAAAGTCCTGAAAGAAGTAGTAAGAGAAATGATATTTTGATAATGACAACATAATTACTGTGTTCCTGATAATGGAAGACCACAAGAAACTAATCTACATAATAATTTTCAGAAATAAGTGAAGATTATATTTCTTTCTGTGCAAAGCATATATTTTGCATTCACATTCTACTTGTGAGATTAAACTTTTTTTTTTCCTCCTTAATTTCCAAGTAGGAATAAAGGCACATACTTGTATCCTGTATCTAGGAATATAATCTGCAGTTGTCAGAAGATGTAATTCCTTATGTCCTTATATCAATTCAGTCTTAGCTGTCACATCTGTCATATAACCCTAAAACCCTAAAGATATTTAATATTGGTACAAATGGCTAAAGAAATCAGGGTATTGTTCAGGAAAAAAAGGTTGGAAATACAGTATTGGTAGATTGCCCAGGATATTGTTGTTGAAATTCTTGTATGCCAAACTATCCTTTTGGACCTGTAAACTGGAAAGGATCCCAAAGCTTAGTTTAAGCCATCTCAACTGATCTTAATCTTATATATAGAAGCTTCTCATAAACCAATCAGTGGGATCACTTAGGCTCTGTAGCTGAAAAAGAATGCAGGAAACATACGTTGATTAATCCATTTGTATATTCTTAAATTACTGAAACAAGGAAGTATTTTTTTGGCTATTAAGATACTGAAAAACTATACCTGTGGTATTTATTCTTTAAGTTTTATAAAGAAGACCTGATATTACAAATGATGCCCTCACGGAAAATTTGGTTCCTGAGAGTCAGAAAATTATTTCCATCTTCTTGTCAGTCTAACTAGTAAACTGGAATAGAGATTATCCAATTATTTTGTACATTTCAGAACAAAACAATAATGAAAGATTCTGTATATAAATAGTTCAATTATATGAAATTCTAATAAAAAAAATGCAAGTCTTAGTTGGTACAGATCAGGAACAATTAGGAACGTAAAAAGAATTGTAACATTATTTTTTTCTGTTAATAGTAACATTTTAAATGACAAATTGCAATGCAACATTGCATCTACATGAAGACTCAGAAGGCACAGAAATTGAGTCCCTAAGAAATGTCTTTCTCTTGTTGGTTATTGAATTAGATTATTATATGTGTAATTATACCATCATGATTAGCCAAGTATGGTAATTATCAGAAAGAATAATTGGTAACACTTTAATCTTCACAAGTCACTGGGAAAGTATATCAAAGTTTTCCTGGCTTCAGGGAGATCAGGAACATTAAAACCATGTCCATAACAAAATGAAATTTCTCGAAGTCTTCCATTTGAAGAATTCAGGATATTTAAGACTCACTGTGAAAACGGTCATATTCCTTGTTTGCTTAAGGTATTGCAAATAAGAATATTTGTAAGATAATGTTTGCTATTATTTAGGTAAAGCCATCTTTCAGTTGTGAATATTCAAATGGTCTTTAGAAGTTACTGTAAAAATGTACTTAACAGTCTCCTTACCCTTTAGTTATTACGTGTTATTTTAAACCAAGCTGAGTGACCAATCTGGACTCCTTACATGGAAATACAAATGCACAAATCATAAATGGGATGATGCCATTCTTTCTTTTATAACTATTTCAGTAATGATTTTTTATGCCCTGCACTTCCACATTACCCGTGTCAAGCCAATACTACATAATATCAAATGCCAAAGGATATAGAAGAAAAAGTTGATTTTAATAGTCCCAGAACATGGATATTTATTTATATTTTATGGGGATCATAGATTCCTCTAAGTTATTCTATTTACTTAATCAATGTGCTGAAGAAAAGAGCAGCTTGATCCTTTCCTACAAATACTAAAATACATTACTATGAAGGGTCATGTACTAAGCTTACAAAATGGAGCTATCATCTTTATTGGCATTATTAAAATCTTATAAAAGGTATTTATGTGTTACTTGTCATTTTCTAATACAAATCATCCTAATCCCCTTAATCGAAAGGAACATATTTTGATATCTCTTTCTTTTGCCCTTCATAAAAATTTTTTAGAAATACCATAATACCGGTATTAGGAGCAAGGGGTCCAGTATCAAAATCCACATGGAATTTTTACACAGAGAAACTCAGAAAGTAGTGCTTTTGTCTGAACAAAGGCTGTGCAAGACTTGACAGTTGGGAATTGCAGCATTTGGCACAGATTTGACAACACTCTTCGCTGTGCAAGGTTGCAGTGGCAGGGGAGGAGCCAATCTCCTACTTGGTGAAGCTCTAGCACACTCAGAAGATTTGTCCTGTGAGTGATTTTAATCCATACGGTGTCTTCATTAGAGGTGCTTCTGAAATGCTCTGAAAGTATTCAGCACCTCTGCATACTCACCTTTCTGTTTGTATGTATTTCTTACCCTTACCTGACAACTTGGAAAGTCAGCACTGAAACGATAAAAGTATCATGAGGACTGACTTTAGTATGCAAAGCTCTCTTTAAATAAATCCCTTCTTCTCCATTATCCTCAGGCACTTAGGCTGGTGACAGAAGCATATCTACGAAAGCAGATGGAAAAGATTCAAATGCCTCGGCCCAGCAAAAAGATATTTATTCATGGATATTTCTCTGTTGTTTAGACCAGTCCCTTAACTAGAACAGTCTACAAAAGCAATGTGACTAGCATAAGTCAAGATCGAAATGTAAGTATAAGAAGTGACACTACATATTAAATGTTAAAAAGATCTGTACCAGCCAAAAATAATTAGTTACAGAAATGGTGAAAGAATTTAACTTAAAGGGGAAAAAAAGGAAAGAACTGGCTCTGACTGCAGTTCCAGAAGATTACTGCTGCAGTCATAAATGCCTGTGGACACGAATAACGCTTATCCTCCTGTGAACTGATTTTGAAGATTATGTACCTCTTTCTTTATTTTTCTCCAATCATCTTGGCATCTGATTTCAAACTTACTTGTAAATGCAATGATAAAACTCTTTCAAAAAGTATAGTAACTTCTGGAGGTGACAGATGAAGTCACTACTTAGTCACGCAGCTGAATTTTGTAACAGGGTCTTCCCAGATTTCTTTTTTTGTAGGGACATGCTGAAATTGAATGTTTATAAGAACTAAATTTTCTATATCTGTATTCACCTTAGACTGCAATTGCTAAGAACTACTTTAAAAAGAAGAGTACTTATAAACAAGGAGATATAGGCACACATGTAAAAATAATCTTTTAAGGATATTATAGAAAAAATAAAATACCTTTTTTGAAAATTCCAGCATAACAGCAAGTCAAGATTTCATATAGGTAAAAAGCATTTTTTCTGCTGGGAAAAGAAACAAAAAAAAAAGATAATCATGCTGCCACAATGTTATCTGGATTTTTTTTTTCTAAAAAACAAAGCCTGTTTCAATAGGTGCCTGTGCTAGGAACTGAGCTCAGGATTCTTTGATAAAACCTTTTTCTGCATTAAAAAATGATAACTTTTCTTTATGTGAATTAACCTTTCTCAAGTAATTCACAAATTGACAGAAGACAGTTTCTGGGAAAAAAAGAAAATTATTTTGTCTATGAAAATTTATGCAAAGACCTGTAATAGAAAAAAACTGCATTAATAAAAAATGCCTGTATATCTCTTCAATTTTCTGTGTTTGAAAAGGCATTTTCACACTATAGGTCGAACAGAAATGCATATTATGACATAAAAAGAGTGAACATCTCTAATTCTGTCTGTAGAGTAACAAATTGCAAGTAAAATTGATTTGAGGTGTAATTTATGCCACCTACTCTAAAAAAACATCAGCTAACGGTGTCTAGGCTTATTTTCAGTACTTTTATTTAGATGAAGAATAGAAGGTACTATGGCATAGTGCATTCAATTTTTAAAGTGACAGTAAAAATTGCTCTGTGGAGTTTACATAAGCCCATATATGTATAGGTGGCCACAGAAGCTAAAGCTGTAGTGAAATTGCATTAAAATTTGACATATTAACATAAACATTCAAATTAATTTTTTTGCATTTGAAATCAGCAAGGCAGATACAGCTGTAAAAGCACAAATAAAATGAAAAACAACCCCAAAGCATTTTTCAAAAAATTGTAGCCATTATTGTTGTTGAAAATCGTCTGTCTACAGAAAGGCAGTGGGAGACATAGAAATGACTATGAAAATTCTTGCATTCTGACGTTCAGGCTGTAGTAGTACTTTCAGGCTCCGGAGTGGTATTTCATACTGGTGCTAATTCTGAATATCAAAGAGGTATTTTACTCTGAGGGGAGTCTATGATGGCACAGATACCACTGATTTTGGTATAAATTTGCCACTAATCTCAGCAGATAATTCAGGTTTGAAATAATTCTACACAAGGCAATATGAGTTATATATAGTTTTAGGATTATGTCCATATTCGAGTTGAAGCATGTCTTTTAGAGTACCATGATCTAAATTCAGCCTGGTGGGATGAAGTGCTCATCTCTGGAAAAATCTTTTCAGTTCAGAAGTTTAACTGTTATCATTTCACATGTGAGTAACGAAGATATTTGGAGTATTTCTACATTCTATTTCATCAAAATGTCAACATTCTGCCCAAGCAAAGATGTATGATTAGAGTCATGCAGCATAATATGAAAATACCAGCTGGTAACCCAGTTGTGGTACCACATTACTTGCTGCACCTGTTATAGTGAATGTTATGTTTATATGACTATAGTCTTCTCAGCCATGGAGGTAGGTGCCTTACTGCAAGATCTATATACACCCTAAAAGTCTTGCAATCTGAGTCTTAAAGGTACTTAATCATATTAAAAATTCAGATAAATGACTGAGGAGGATTTTTATAATCAACCCTCACTCAGAGTCCTCTGTGAGGAGCTGAGGATCACAAAAAAAGTCTCATTGGAATAAAGAAGAAATATAATCCTTTTATCCTTGGTTATTCACAGCTCTAATCACTGAACTGCCCTTCCCTTTTGACATGAAATAATAACCAGAAATGTATATTTTCACATCAAATTAATACCTCATAATCAGTTAACATGAAGAAGCTTTAAAAAGCTTCTTCAGTAACAGTTCTGTAACTATGCAGTGATTGGAAAATTGTTACACACTTAATATTGTGTGTAGGAAAGAAAACAAACAAATAAAAGGAAATCCACCTTCTACTTTTCCTTCTTGAGCTCTGTTTTTAGCTAAAAATACAAGCAGATATCTCTCTAAATGCACATAGGGAACAGAACAGATGATCAAAAAGAGCCAATTCATGTAAGCAAGTGTCGAGTTAAGATTCATACATTCAGATATTATATAGGAACCCACTTCTGTAGTGAGCTTGTATAAACCCTCTGTTTTCATGCAAGGATTTTGGTTCTGCTGTTTTTCTTTTTTTTTCCCCTTCATAGATATTATCATGAAACAAAGCTTTGTATATGCCTTGAGCCCACTTCTGTCAGAATGAAAGGTGGTTTAGTTCAGAGAGACTTTTGCAGTAGTGCTAACTTTGAACTTGAAAACAGAGTCTGGTATGGCATCTAGGGCAGGGTCAAATACTGCATCTGGAACAATTTGGTTGTTGATTTTGTGAGACTGACACTTGATTCTTCACAACTAGTTTTTGAGATTATTTTGGCAACAGATGCAATCCATAGGTGGTAGAATTAGGATATACTACAGAAGAAGCTTTAAATTTATTCATAAGAGCAGTTAATTGTAATGAGATCTGTATGGCACAGATTAGGAAGAGAGCCAGTGCAAGCTGAGTCACAGGAAACTATTCCAGAGTTGAGTCTGTTTTAGCACAATAATAAAGGGAGTTGTCATTCTTTGACAAAAAACATATCCCAGGCTTATACAAATGGTAATAATAGCTGAATGGATAGCTACAATTATATTTTCAAATAGAAACTTTTGATTTTAAGGTATCCTGAATGTGTTTGGCAAGTAGAAGAGGAATGGGAAAGACCATATCTGTATCTGTATTTTATTCTTTTCTGTAGCTCTAGCAATAAAAATATGAGATTACATTAAAAAAAGTTTCCAATTTTCTCTTCTCAAATAAATTAGATTAGAAGATAATCAGATAGGATAAACAATTTGAAAAATTAACGTTTGTCATCTCAGTGATGTGTCTTCTGGAGAACATGACGGAAATTCTGTAGGATGTAAACAAAATGCTAAACAGAAGATATGAAAAACCCTTTAATTTACTTACATGCCGCTATCCACATGATACTGCTAAGGTAACTTAAAGGCAAGCAAAAAGGGCATAATGACATCTGGGAAGCTGGTATGTTATAAACTACCTATCATGGAAAATAAACAATCTAACAACATTTTAATTTATTGAAACACTAGGAGTCTGTTCTCTAAGGACTCTTATATCCCTGCATTTTCTTTCATGGTGGTAGTGATAAATTTCAGAGGTACTGTTCTAATGTGACCGGGTTAACTAAGGATAACCCCATGGCTTGTTTCTGGTCTGAAACAAATAGATGTCACTTGCAAAATTCAGTTCAGTTCCCATTCTGTCATCTGAAATTTGACAGCATAATAAGAGGTTTGATCAAAGAATGCCTGAAAATGGCATTTAATGGTGATCTGTACCTCAGGATGAGAAGTGCAATACATATAAAAAAAAAAAAAAAAAAGGCATTGCATACACAGAGGAGTTTAATTCAGGCAGATGAATAGGCATTAGAGGAATTGAAAGTAATCTGTATTCCCAAAAAAGCTGAGAAACAATTCTATGAATCTCAGCAGCTCTCTGAACTCTGCTAATTGGATGAGTAATGAGACTATCGTTTCCAGTTTATAACTAGTTAATATGGTCTGGGAAGAGAATTCTGAAGGAGCTCAACACAAAATTTGTGTCTAAGAAAACTGGACTCCAAGCTGATTAAATCAGTTCTCTGCTATCTTTTTTTCTTGGTAGAACATCAGATACCCCCAACACCAGAATTTTGTCACAGAAATTACCCTTAGTAAAGAGACTGCTATAAATTACATGGTTTCTACTATTATGTCCAATAAATGTCTACTTCGTGGGAAATTTAAGAATATTAAAATCATTAGACATCTGTTTCCTCACTGATACTTTAGAAATGATCATACAGAGATTTTTGAAGGAAGAACTCCTATGAAACTCTTATATGAGTTTTATTTCAGGGAACAGCATAAATTTGGATTCTTCCCCTGGGTGATATTATTTTTCTTTGATTTTACGACTCCATGGTAATGTTCTTTTTGAGAATCCCTTTCTCTGTTTTCCTGGGAAAGCTCAGATATGATCACTACCCTGCAAACAAGTTAAATTATTAATTTAAACCCTTTTTTTCCCAGTCTTTATTAAGAGGTAAAAACTTTCACCTTTTTCACTTAACTGAATACGTGAGCCTGAAGGAGATATGAAATACATTATCCCTACAACTGTCTACTCAGTCATGTCTTCTGGGCTAATTTTTGTTTTTCCATGCATTAATTAAACAAAGCTCTTCATGCTCAATTTATCAATGTCGTAAAAACCAGTTTTAGCTAATTTCTTGTATTTGAGAAGTTTTCTTTCTTTTTATTTTCTTTTTTTTTCACCCTCTTTTTACTTCAGTAATTTTAATTACAATGCAAATAGAGTGACAGGAATTTTTTCAAATACTGTGGACCATAGATGTATAGTTAATTTTGTTTTCCTGTGTGTTCTATGCTAAACAAGATGTATCTTGATGTGCAAGCTAAAGATTTGCATGAAGCTCTTTATTCAATTGCCTTAGATCTTATATAGTTATAAAACAGGAAAGGAATCTGTTTAGATACTAGGTTTTCCAAATAATTTTAGTTCATATGATGATTTTAAACGGCATATAGGTTTAATAGAAAATTTTGCACTTAACAGCAAAAACATTTCCCTACATTCAGTGAACTACCAATAATCTAGGAAAAAACACATTTTACAGATCTCCACTATCCATTTGAAAAATTCATGTAAAATTCACCATTTACTGTAAGTATACATTGATTTAATCCTATTGGCAGTAAAACTACTTTAAAGAGTAGATACAAAATTATTTTAAACCTTAATATTTGTCTGTTAATATTTGTTTCTTTGTTTTTTAGCAACTTACAGTTATTTCTCCACTGTATATCTCAATTGCCCAGCAGCAAATTTTAAAATTTCTCGATCTTATTAATTGTAAAATATTTCTTTTGATAAATCATTTTCTTGCCCCTACTTTGTTGACAAATGTTTAGTATTCAATAAGTTTTCCTTCAATATACCAGCTGTATGTGGTAGAGTTTTTGATCAGTTCTGCTTTAAAGATTAAGATTATAGATCTGAAACTCAGCTCCTGAGGTCTTTCCTGAAAGTCAAGAACAATTCACAATTTCAAGAAACTTCTTTTAAGTAAACTTATTTATTAAAATTCCTGTGAGACATGAACTCAGACATAAGTATAGTCAAGTAAATTGATTTATAAAGTAAATGAATATTCATGGTCAGCATTTTATACACTGTGCTTTCAAATCAACCTCCTGCTGCCAAGAGAAGCTAGTGGAACAACAAGTGCATCTTAGAATGTTCCCAGAAACTACCACTTTCCTCTCTTCCTTAATCAAGAGGGAGTGCAATCGTTTAGAGAATTCTGAATGCTCAGTAGCCTGCAAATAATTTTTCCTAACATTTTTTCCCTCTTCTTCACAGACCTCTCATTTCACCTGCTTTTTTCAGAAGACTGCACCGTGAGTTCACAATGAAATTAGTTAAGGGAAACAAGGTTTTGCGTTGTTAGAATCATTACCTCTGAAGAAGATCAAAGAAAGCTTCCCTCCTATAAGCAAGACTGGCAAACTGGTTTGGTAAAATATGTTCATGCTGATTGCAGGGATGTTGGATCAGACCATTAACTCTTGTCCTGGTGATTGAGTACCCCCTCAGTCAGTTTGCAGATGACACGGAGTTGGACAAGNTAAAGGTGGGGAAAACTTTTTAGCAGATCCTGCTATGAAAAGGCAAGGGGAAACTTTTTTACACTGAAGGAGAGTCAATTTAGAAATAAGGAAGAAATTTTTTACGGTGAGAGTGGTGAAACACTGGAACAAGTTGCCAGAGAGGTGGGGGATGCCCCATCCCAGGAAATATTCAAGGTCGGATTGGACAGGGGGCTGAGCAAACTGATTTGGTANTGTGGCCAGGTGGCCAAGAAGGGCAATGGCATCCTGGCTTGTATCAGAAACAGTGTGGTCAGCAGTACTACAACAGTGATCATTCCTCTGACCTTGGCAGTGGTGAGGCGACACATTGAATTCTTCATTCAGTTTTGTGCCCCTCACTTGCAAGAATGACATTGAGACATTGGACCATGTCCAGAGAAGGGCAATGAAGCTGGTGAAAAACCTGGAGCATAAGTCTGACGAGAAGTTTCTGAGAGAGCTGGGGTTGTTTAATCTAGTGAAAAGAAGGGTTAGAGGATGCATTTTCTTTCTCTACAACTACCTGAAGGGTAGTCTCTTCTCCCAGCTAACAAGTGATGAGAGCAGATGGCCACAAGTTGCACCATCAAAAGTTTAGATTGGATATTAAGAAAAGAGGTTGTCAAGCATTGGAAGAGACTGCCCAGAAAAGTGGTTGAGCCTGGAGATACTTAAATGTTATGTAGATGTGGTGCACAGAGTCATTACTTAGTGGTGGACTAGCAATGCTAGGGAACTAGTTGGATTCAATAACCTTAAAAGTCTTTTCCAACCTATATGATTCTGTTTCTATTCTATGATCACTACATCTTGGTAAAATGTCTGTTGCCATCTTTCATATTAGCTTTCTTTAAGTATTGAAGAGCCACAATGAGGGGTCCAAGTAGAGATATCCTGTATGTATTTCACTGTATGAAAAGTAGTCCTGAAGTGAGACTGTCTCACTCATTTTCATTATATCTACTTAAATCTGCTTACACTATTCATTAGAATAAAACCTTAGTCTCCTACAGGATCATGCTAACAAGTAAGATGTCAAAACATTGCTTCTTTGCAGCTGTAAATGTTTAATCAAATAGTGAAACTGAAAGCATGTCATCATCACAAGTACCTCAAAGCACTATGGCTAAAACAGCCCAGTGACTGAGTAATTATGTTATGTGGGAAGAGCATAAAGAGGACTTTTACCCACATCACAAAGAGCAGGAAGCTGGGTTGGAGTGCGCTGTCTTCAGGTTATGTTCCAGGCTATGTGTTTTTTGGTGTTTTAGTTTTTCAAAAGACAAGCCCATATTTTGAAAAAAAAAATTTCAAATAACACACTGTTGTTAAGGTACTCAGGACAACACCTACATGGGAATATCTTGGTGAATGGTCTTAGACACTCTGCCAGTTGACATATTATGTTGGAAATTACATAGGTGTGTTCATAAAGTAAAAAACTCAGAGAGTCTTATTAGCAGAAATATAATATCTTAGAAAATGTAGAAATTTCTAGTCTTAAGTGCATGCCCTCTTGTCTTACTGATAGTTGCCTGGGAGAAGAGATCAACCCCCACCTGGCTACAACCCCCTTTCAGGTAGTTGTAGAGAGTGATGAGGTCTCCCCTGAGCCTCCTCTTCTCCAGGCTAAACAACCCCAGCT
>VYXB01004618.1:132385-188144 GCA_013397135.1 Pachyramphus minor
GGTCCCTTTCTACCTGGCTGCTCTCCAGCCACTTTGTCCCCAGCCTGTAGTACTGCAGGGGGTTGTTGTGGCCAAAGTGCAGGACTTGGCCTTGTTGAAACTCATCCCATTAGAATCATCCCAACTCTCCAGTCTGTCCAGGTCCCTCTGCAGAGCCCTCCTGCTTTTCAGATCATCGACACTGCCCCCCAGCTTGGTGTCATCTGCAAGTGTACTAATGACGGACTCAGTCCCTTCATCCAGATCATCAATAAAGATGTTAAACAGGACTGGACCCAACACTGATCCCTGGGGGACACCACCAGTGACCGGCTGCCAGCTGGATGCAGCCCCGTTCACCAGCACTCTCTGGGCCCGGCCCTCCAGCCAGTTCCTAACCCAGCACAGAGTGCCCCTGCTGGACACCCTTGGCACAACCTTGTTCTTGATTTGTCTGACAGGGTATGAAGTCTCGGGAATTCACAAGGACCAGGGAGAAAATCCATTATAATTAATTTTCCAGGATATTTGAATTCCATCACAAAGACAAAAGTAGCCAAAAAACAAACCTCCTTTCAGTGCTTTTCTGTAATGCTGTGTCACTTGACCTTTCCTTTCCAGTGAGAGATTAATGTCAGCAAGTACCTTCTAAGAAGGACAGACTAAGTTTTTGGGGTGTTGTGGTGTCTACCTAGATAGTGCAGCCACACCCTGTGATAGAAGGCACCTCTTTGGGCAGTACTTTCTCCACAGTGTCGAAATGGGGGGAATGGTGGGGAAATTTGAGGCATAGCACAAGCTTCTGAAAATCATTTTAGAGGCCAGAAACTTCATTTTAGATGAGATTAAACTCAGATATTAATTCTGAACCATCATGATGTTGGATTGCAAAGGTCATATTGTGGTTGTGGCATTGAATTTTATCAACAAACAAAATGAATGAAATGAACTCCAGAAATTATCCATGAACAGGCACAAAAATACTATGTAAGGGGAGATTCTTTTCACTGGCCTTCCTTTTTTTATTCTGTGTGTTTATTCTGCGGTCAACATGGAAGACTCAAAAATGAGCCTTGTAATTTTCTTGCAGAAATGCTCTGTAAATATAGGCAGCAAATGTAAGTGCTCCAAGCACACTCACACTCTTCCTAGGTGTTTGATGGTCTGCAAATAACTCTGTCTATAGTTCTTACAGCTTTTATAATTATCTGTGTTCTGACTTCCATACTAATGATAGACAAAAGAACTGGGAGAGGAAAGATAGCTGAAAGCCTCCAGAATGCACCTCCGTGTTCCATGCAAGCTTTACCCAATATAAGTGTGTAGGGAAGAAGAAATGTTTGCTTCTGGTGGCTGGTGCTTTTTGCTACTGCATTATTGTTTGCTGTATGGCTGTGTAGCCTACTCATCTTAAACTAGAGTTATATCTACAGGGTTCCTCCTCCCTTAATCACAGGATATTGTATTATGGTCCCAGAGGTAAAACACAAAACCTCGCTTCTTGGGTCACTTCATGTGTTTTCAGCACAGTAACCAATGAACTGGACATGAATTACAAATATTGCAATCCTATCAAAATTCATTGATAATATTTTCCAGGAAATTTTGCTTTTCTGCCTGTTTGATATAGTTAATCTCAGCTACTCAAACATTCATGGAAAATAAACGTGAAAAGGTAAAGAATGTGGCTGAGCTGAAATTTGGTCTAGGATTTCAAGGAGCAATTCCATTTCTCTTTTCTTTACTATTCACCTAGTTGTAGAAAGAAAGCTAATGTTCATGCACTTTTTAGCTGCCAGCATTTCTGCTAAAACAGTAGCTTTTAGAAGCCCCAGGGAATGTTATAGATGGGGAGAAAACATGCAGAAGTTTTAAATTGTCCTTTGCTTACTATACATCAGCTTTCTCTTGAAAAGGTAGGTCATAATAACCTTTTTTAGGCCTCCTATTTTTATCTTTCCTTTGGAAAAGCAAGTAAAAAATAAAAACTCAAAACTGTATATAGAAAGCAGTTTTAGAAAGTACAAAACTCTTCCACGGCAGGCCAAAACTCTGATACTTTGGCTACTACCCATACTTATCCTTATTTTAATTTGCTGATTTCTTTATGCAGTGCTTATCGAGGAAGACACGGTGTGGGATTGTTTTTCACTTAATCCTGTTACCTTTCCTTTTTGGGATAAGTTTATTGAGGCATCATTTGTAGGGTGAAAAGGTACTCTACAACAGATATATGCACAACTTGAAAAGTAAGAAGCAATTATTTATCAGTTGGGTGTGCACAAAATGTATCTGAGATTTAATTATATATTAGGCTAAACATGAGTTTACGTGAGTAAACATGAGTTGCTCACCAGTACTCTTAAGGCACCCAAAGAGACTCTGTTGGACACACAGTCATCAGTCAGAAGGCTCAGGGCCAGTCTCTATCACTCCTTGAACAGGTTGAACTCAGTGCTGCTGAGTCTCCAGGTCTCACCAGCTGTGTAATCAGTGGTGACACAATTCAAAACCCCAGTGATTCCTAATGACTCAACTAGCTGTCCAAATTCTTCCTTTAGTATTTTATATTTTTTCGTGCTAGTGCTTTTCTCCTTGAATGTTTGAGCTACTAATTACTTGGCTTGATAGATTTACCTCTGGCTGTAATTTTATCTTATTTTTCTGTTCTCTTTCTCACATCTCTCTAACTTAACAACTTTCTCAGAAATCAAATGAAAGGTTATGCTGCTGGGCCAGGTTGTAACTGGGTCCCTAATTCTTGGAGCATAGGCTTCTGAGCCCAATAGAAAAGGGTTTTACAGCAGTATTTGCGAAGAGATTTATACGTAATTTTTGTCTATATGAAAACATAAACAGGCAAGGAAAAGACAATCAAGATATAAGCAGTTTACTTATACATTTTATAAAGTGAAAGCAAATATTCCATCTATTTAAATTTGTAAATGCAGTACTACCAACTGAAACAAAGAATACTTGAAATTTGAGGGGTTTTATTTGTTACTGTTTCCACCTTCAAAGTCATAAATTCTGACAAAAATGTGGTATCACAAGGCATAAAATATTTGCAAGTAATGTGAACAAATTTCTGATAGATTATTATGTGAAATCATTATGAGTAGGGAAGCTGTTGACTACATTCAGGAAAATTTTTGGAGTTTATTTGAAGTTTTCTTATTCATACAAAAGTGTTTGGTTTTGTACAGTAATAAAAGAAATAAAAATAACCTCAAATATTTTTTCAGACAAAATAAAATCACATATGGACATAGGAAAAAGGAAAAAAGAAAAGCTGTCACTCTACTTAAGCAGGACAGTTACAGAAAGTTCAAACTATTCAGATTTGAGAAACACAGAAATATTTTTTAGTCATACTTGCAATTCTGCTATGAATAGTGAGAAGCATTCAAAAACTGCCAAAGACTTTTCTTTAGCTGATGCTTGGGTCAACACTGAAAAATCAAATAGGGAATAATTTCAAATAATTTTTTTGTTACTGGCTTTCTAATTGGAGATATATATCTGTAACTATGATAAAACATGGCTATATTTCATTTGAGATAAAATGAACTATTAAACATTAAAGTAAAACTTTATTTTCTGCAAGTCAGATTTCCTTACTTTGTTAATAGTGCTTATAAGTTGGTGAGAAATGAGTTCCTCCATACAGGTAGTAAGAAATAATAATAAAAAAATTCTCAAAATTACTCCGTAAGCTAACCATGAGTGATCATCATACATAAAGATCCCAGCCTTAAATTGGTAATATGTCTATTCAGAAAATGTCCTGTGAGACGATCAGCACCCTTTTCATGGTACATCTCCTGGGTGATAGATAACTCAACATATGGCCCATTTGTTTGCCTCACTGATTTTATTATTCTCACTTTTGCAAATGCTGCATGTTGCATCAAATTACAGTTAATCATCTTCCAGGTAACAGTATACACCCTCCCAGTTCAAGTTACAGACGTCATCTTGACTGCCTCCTTTGAAAAGAAGAATGCTGTAATTCTGAACGATGGCTATAATGAAATGTAATAACTCTTTCCTAGGAAGAATAATGTACAGTACCACCTGTGCTAGTAAAGACATAGTGAGCAAGATTTGTTATAATAAAAGCATGCAGCTGCTTCAGACTGCCCTGAAGCTCAGTGTTCTGATCATTATTCTTTATAATTTTTGTACTTTTTTTTTTTTTTTACTGAGAGCAGTTAGATGTATGAAAGTGTGGATATAGATATCTAGCTATTTTTTTCTTCACTTAGAGTTTTCTTGCTCATTGTGGTCAAGTGTTTGTCAGCTACACCTGGAACTTTGACAGCACACATCTGATGCAACCCCTTTTCTACCCTGGGAACAGTAATGGATTCTTATTTTTCCTTTCTTCAGAGGTGAAAGGAGGGAAGACACCTAACTGATAATTAAGTAGTTGCACAATTATCATCTGCATCAGCTGGAGTGGCTCTAATGAATTTTCAAAGACTTGTATATAATTCATAACATTATTTAAACCAGGGCCCCAGATAGGACAATCCTGGCTGTCTCTCTCTGAGTTTAGATGTAAATAAGAAAAGCTCTGCAAGATATTCCTACCCCCAACCAGGATAAATAGGTTTATTTTCTATGGCAGAGAGAACAGAAAGGGGCAGCTGGAACCTGAGTCAGATGGGGAGGCAGGGAAAGCTATGAATCAAAATCTGCTGTTACCATACAGAGTAAATAAAATTCATTAGAGAGGTGAATTTAATAACATTAATATTGATACTGTTGCATTTACCCGGATCTTACTGTTCAGGCAGGTATCAGAAAGTGCTATACATTTTAAATAAATAAATAAGTTTCATATTTAGCATCTCTATGTTTTACCTATTCAGATCTTCAGGCATTCAAGTACCACTATTTCTCTACTCCACTTGTTCTGAAGATAATTATTTCCTTCCCCCTCTTTATTAGGACTTTTTGTTTACTAAATCTAAGGAAAAGTACACATGAATGTGATTGCTCCTTCATGCTTTTGCTTTCCCTGTAGTTTTTTTAAGGTGAAGTCCCCAAAACCCTTGGGGAATTGTTTGAACCCCCTGACTCATTAAAAAGTGAAATCCAGACTTCAAAGATGTATGTGGGTAGGAACATAAATCACAGGAAATATCACAGAAAGTGATTTCAAGATCTTGTTATAAAAGATACTTTTTTTTTTCCTCACACAGAACATCGTTCTTGTCAGACTTGCTGTTGCAGATTGCTCTGCACCCTAGCCTAACTGGCATCTTTTCTAACTTCAACATCCTCTATTTAATTGGTAAGCTGTAGTTAACTCTTCTGCTATCATGCCCGTGAGGTAGTCCTACTATCTGGTCTTTTATTTCTCAGTATATCCATGCCTATTAAAGCTGACTACCTCGGAGAAATTGGTCCATCTGTCATACCTATTAACATGCAGGTTTCTACTATTTGATTCCTGGTTTTTGGAGGGTGTTGGTGGTGTTGTTGATTTTTTAAAAATGAATGCGGTATGGGTTTTTTTTTATTTTTTCATTAAAGGGGAAAAAACCACTGCAAAACAATTCTAGGTTGAAAAGAAAAATCTCTGTCATCACCGGTAGGAAAACCATTACATAATCACTGAATCATTTGAAAACAAACTAACCTCAAATTTCCTTCCCTCACTTTGGTAAGCAATAACATGTGAAAAACACTTTGACAGTAAGGTTTCTCAAAAACCTTTTCATGATTTGGGTTATTTGTTGCTGTCTGCTTGGTCTGTTAATCAGTAGTATAATGCAATTCACTTCAGAAAAATAGTTAACTACTGCTGAAAATGATCTAGCATGTTAAAAACCCCATAAACGTAGAAAGCATCATTTTATGGACTTTTAGGTAAATCAGTTGAAAGTTCTACCTAAATATACTGATTTTAATAAACATAAAACCTTTCACAAAGGGAGGCATTCCCACAGTGTTTTATTTCCCTCTCCAGTCTTTCAATGTCAACTCCAAATCTTTTATTCCTTTTTAAATTTGCTTCCTCCTTTAGAAATCACACTTTCTCTGGGTGACCTTCTCTTACCTTTTATCAGTTCCTTTACCTATGTCTTCCTGATGCATTTGTTATTCTTCTGCCTCCCTATCTTTTTTTTTTGGTTAGTCATCTATCCCTAAAATAGCTCAATAGCAACCTTTCATTTATGTAGTTTTTTACTCTCTGTTTGAGTACTGAAGTCCAGATAAACACAGGGAACAAGGAAGACAAAATATTGTGCAATATTCAAATATAAATACTGCTTTTCTGGAAAGGAATTTTAAGCAGTTTCAGCTTATTTTACTATTTATTTTGCAACAGAAATTATCAAAGCCCATGAAGATCATTATACGTGCAGTAGGTTTGATTGCTTTAAGAATATATTTATCATAATATGTACATGCACCTCTGTTATGTTATTGATACTATTAATTTTCTTTAGAAAGTACTTTCTTGATTTGATTAATTTAAATCAACTGTACTGTGCTATATATAACCTTTGCTTTTACTAGGTGGTTAAAATTTGCTAGGATTGCATTTCTTTAACCTCCTTGTATATTGTGATTTTGACTGTTTTCAGTTGTTACAGTTGTTCTGAATTCCTCTTCCTCTTTGCCATCTTTCTCAAGCCTAGAATTATTTGTCCATTTTCCACAGCTGTTTTTAATTTTGGGGATATCCAATTACAGAAAATAAATTATAAAAATAATAATAATTATAAAATAAATTATAAAAATAAACAAACAAAAAAACCCACAAAACATGCTTTTCACAAATATAAGGGACAAATTTATAAATAAATTCATGGACTTTAGCAGAAAATGAGGCTGTATAAATGAAAAGGCTTTTAGTAGCCAATAGTAACTTAGAAAATACAGGCCAGTGGTCAAACTACCTGTGTAATTATGAATCTGTGTGTTCATAATTTAGCACATTCCCAGTTGTTCAAAATCTCTTAGAATCAGGTCACCATCAATCTTATTACACCCAAGATGTAGTTTACCAGTTTCTAGAACTCAATCCACCATATTGGATTACCCTGGCAATCAGCTAAGCAAGCCATGACATACTACCTCCCCCAAGCTGCAATTTCTGAGCGACAAGCACCTTCCCCCCCCCACACCTTTCCCCCTCTCAATTTTAATTGCTGAGCATGGCATTGTATGGTATAGAATATCCCTTTTACCAGTTTGGGTCAGCTGTCCTGGTTGTGTGCACTCCCAAATCCTTGCTTACCCTCAGATTACTTGCTCAGGGGACAGAGTGGAAAGAAAGAAAGTCTTGATGATATGCATTGTTCAACAATAGCTGATATGTCAGCGTGTTTATGCCAATGGTTTTAGTGACAAATCCAAAACACAACACTTCATGGGCTGCTATGAAGTAAGTTACCTTTGTACCAGTCAGACACTGAATATCTATGTTTCTCAAACTGATCTCTAAATTTTGGAATGCATTTTAACAGTCAAATGATGTTTACTTAATACACATCTTACTGCTTACTATACTGGTAAATCACACTAGCTGTTATTCTGTCTTTGTTGTTGATTTCTGACATAAGTTTAAAAACCTAAATTATAAGTACATTGAGTTGTGCTATGGTTTTTTTAGCATACTTGCTGTGATGAGATGAAGAGTTTTTGTAAGCAAAAGTTCAGAGAAAATTAAATGAAATTTGAAATTCTAGTCTTATATTTTCCATAAAACTTAGAAAAAGGCAAAAGAAAACAGAAAAATACAACTGGTCAGTAGCTTCTTGTTATTATGAAAAACATCCAAACTGATTTGAATGTTTGGGACTTTAATTAATTTGGATGAAGAATTGAGAAGGTGAGAACTGAACTCATTTAAGGACATCTAATATTTATTGTTATGGAGGGAGGCAAAGTCTGGCAAACAAAAGCCCTCATGTGAAATCTACAGGGAGATCAGTGGGATTATGCAGTGGCTACACTTTAAACTATAGTAGCTCTGCTCAGCCTGGCTCTAAATACTTGGGGATCACATTGGCTCAAATCAGTTTTTTTTTTTCCATCTGCTTTTGGTGCAGTTCATGATGATTCTCAACTTGCCTTTGTTCGTTGTCACTGAAAGAGAGACAGTTCTTCAGCTAGGGGTTACAGGAGGTCTCTCTGTCATCCACATCATTAAACCATTGCTGTACGGTAAAATCACTGAATTCTGCTGCAGATTTTGTTACCAGTTTCCATCATCTCAAAAGACAATTTACTGCATTGTTACTAGTGTACTAGAGCTTATTGTAATCCTGCTGAGAAAAGCACTTGGACTTTGTAAGATATTGTTTAAAACACTGTACGTTGGAGCTATCAAGAGAAATAGGAAAAGGTAATAGGTAATCTTATGCCTCTTCAGACGGTAGAGAACAACAGGATATGCACCATCAGCGGACCTCCTGGTAGTGCAAGTCATGTTGTGCAGAGACCATTCATGGAGAGGTGTGCTGACACATTAATTTTTTCAGATCTTACTGGATTTTCTTAACAGAAAAAAATTCTCTCCATCAATTCCACTTCTGACCAAAAGGGTGTTCTCACATGAACACCTGCTGCTTCACTTTAAGGTAAAGGCAAGGGTATGTAGGTGGTGTAATTTCCAGTGTCCATAGGAAGTTGCCTCAGAGTCTTTCATGATAATTCACTGTTAAGGGCATTCAGTAGCAGCTCCCTCCAGACACAGAGCACTGGTCTGTCGCCGTGTCTCTGCTGCCAGGCTCTTTTCAAGCATTGCCTTTTCAATGTGTGAAAATTTAGCAAACAAAGCAAGGAAGTGTTTGAGATGTGGTTGCTTCTGTTTGCCCAGCTTGCCTTTATCTGCATGAACTCTTGAACCACATGCACATGCACACATGCACAGAAGAAAACTTCCTAATTGATAAAGGAAGGACTCAAAATGTTTCAGTTTGTGGCCCCCTATTGCCATTTGGAAGATCGAAACTTGACCTTGGAATTTATACACAGTCATAGAAATGCAGTAACTATTAACTTGAACTGAAAAATTCATGAAACTTTCTGGTTCTTTTCACCATTTCAGGAAGTCAGCAAATTTCTGATGTTTTATGATGCTTTTAAACATGAATGCAAGATTTTGCCTTGAGGCTTTCATTTCAACAACAGCTAATCTGATTGAGAAGAGACTGAGATGCAACCCTGCTTTTACTGATTATTTGCATTCAAAGGGGCAGTAAATGTTTATTTTTTAGATCCCATATTTGCTTTAGACACTTTTTAAACAAATTAGCTCTATCACAGTTCCTGGAATATCTTCTGATATATAACAAGATAAGTGAGATTATATTTTGATGGTAAATTTAAAATAGTTGAAGAGTCAAAGTAATTAGAAGAGGACATTCTTGTTGCCAGCCTTTCCCAAAATTGTATATTCTGTTGCCTTCCTGGTGCCATGACTTATTTTCTCATATCTAGGCACACAGTCTTGTGAAGGTAATGTACCCTTTTAAAGTTACATTAATGTTTTATTTAGGATGAATAGAATAAGATTAAGGGTCTATGAAACCGAGAAGATAGAATGATCTCTGCTGCCTCAGATTGCAATAAAAATCATATTTTTTGCTTATACTATTTTTTAACATTTTTTTAGTAGTGACAAGAATACTGTTAGCATTGGCATTTCACATAACAATTATGATAGCAGCAATAAATTCCATTTTATGTAATACCATAGATATGAAACACCTCACCTCTATGAAATTAAAACATCAAAAATAAATATTTGAAGTTAATAGCTGTGGTTTGCCTTTGAAATTAGTCTATCCATATCTCCTGCATATTGACAAAAGTTGAAATTAACCAATCTCACTCTATACAAATTGTTTCCTACTGGTTTTGATGGAAGGAAATAAACACATACAAAGGGTGATTCAATCTACCTCCCATGCATATTTATGTTTAGACGGGATTCCTCCCTTGAGGATATTGATTTTTTTTTTTTCCCATGGATCTCCCACCCCGTTTGTGGCCCAGGATCCCATTTCATCTCCCCAGAACTGTCAGCAACCTGGACCAGGGACACTGCAGCAGTGCCTAGTCCCCACAGCCCTGCCTGGCCATAGGCCCACAGAGTCTGACTCACCTGTGGACCATGTCCCATTCTAGCCCAGCTTTGGCCCCACGGGCATATCTGATGCCCGGTGCTGGGGCTGGCCCTGTTCCCCAGTTCCCTGCCCTTTCCAAACTGTACTGGTGTTTCCTGAAGTAAGAAAGAATTTAGGAGAGAGATTTGACAAATCTCATGTGTCTCTCTGTAGCTTTCCTGGAGCTCTGCAGGGGACCCTGTAAGAGGTAAAAATAAATAATAAAATAAATAAAATTCCCTCCAGTGAATGAGAAATGGGTTCAGATCTGAAGAAATTTTTCCTGGCCCACTAGCTGCAAGGCCTATTCCAAATACTTATAATCTTTGTAAATTTACTACTCATAAAAGAACCTGTATTATTCTGGTTTTATTCCTTTCTATCTCCTTTCTGGATTCTGTGAACCAGAACTGGATTTTTTTTTATACTGTATTTTTATCAATTATGATAAGTAAGGAGCTCTATAGTCTTGTTGTTGGACATTTCTTCCCATGCACTTCAGCAGATTTCATTCTGTGGGTGGGTGGACAACAATAAAGGAAAAGAAGTTGAGTTCTATAAAAAAACCTGTTCCTTATGTAAAGGTTTTTTGTGATGATGAAGAATTTTCAGGTAGCATGCATTTTGTCAACTCATTTGAGCTAAGTTATGAATTATCCAAGAACAGCAATTAACCTGATTCTTTACCTATCTATGAAATTATTATTATTAGGTAGAAAAATACAATATTAATCAAATTATACAGTGTCAGCCAATTAAGGAATATTTTTACAAAATGTCTATGACACAAACAAAAATCACCCTGACACTAAGTGTGGTCAAATCAGAACACAAAATATAGCTTTATTTACTGGATCTGTCAGACCAAGTTTAAACTGTGCAAAGTTGATTTATAGTTTTCTGCTTGCGGTAAATACTGTTTATGATAGAAAACAATCAATTTCTATCTCATATTATTAGAGATAGATAGATAGATTTTGTGTATTAACTCCAGAGAGATAATGAATGTGACAAATAAAGAATGGTGGTGCTTTATAATGCAGCAGGAAAAGCCAAACCAGTGTAAAATAGGAAGGAACTCAAGCTCCCCTGACCTCAAGCCACCAGAATAATAGCAGAAAGAACAACAACTATTCTGACGGAAATGCAGGGTGGAGGCTTTTTCGTCAAAATTAAAAGATTGAGAAGGAAAAATGCATCACTACATAAAAAGCCCACTACTGAGTTAACATTCCAACAATTGATATTTTATTACAAAAAAAAGAACAAAAGGAAAAGAATTTGAAATGGGACTATAAAATATACAAAATTGAACATGTATTTTACTGTTGACCATGGACTGCATTCAAGTTAATTCTTTGTGCAAAACTGAGGTGGAAAATTTTGGCAGTGTTACTTTTGTATGGAGATAAAATTTTTTATACACGTATCATATGTACCTGTTGATGGAAGTTTCATTTGAAAGGCACAAGATCCATTTTTTTTGTGTGAACCATTTTGCTGCAGGAAACAATATTCTAAAATGCCAAAAAAAAGCAAGAAATGTTGTATGAGTTTATTTTTGTATGTCTGCATATGGGAGACAAAAGATTTTCCATCATCATCCAAAGCCATTTGTTGTTTCCACCTTTTTTTTTAATCTAAAGCAAAAGTATACGAAGATGTCTCTTTAATGTTACTTGAGATATGCACATCTGATAGTGGAAAGATGGAGTCAAATGCTATTGGTTACCTTGGCATCGCAGGAGACTGGCAGATTTGACCTAAACTGTGATGTGACGTCTTGAGTCAGGCATCTCAGGTGACCCCAAATACCTGTATGTGGGCAGCTGAAACAAGCCCAAAGGCTAAGATTCACTTTCGTATTACAGACACACAAATTCAATTTTGTCTAAATGGAAGGGTCTATAAGCTAATTAGGTGAGTGGTAGATTTGCAGTAGTAAGAAGTACAGTATGAGACTTGCTTAGTCCACCTGTAGTTATCAGTTCTTATTTCAAATACTCTACCCCATCTGACTACCAGCTGGAATTCCTGAAAACTTTTCTCTCCAGAGAGCTCAGGCTCATGTCTATCATCCCTACCATAAGACCCTCCAAAGGTAATAGATTTCTGACCTGGCTGTGTCTTGAAACTCCATTCAATTAATAAGATCTATATAAAGAAGAAGAAATACAAGAGTCTGTGACTGAACAAATTTTTTTCAATTTATCTAAAGGAATGGATTTTACAATAAAGAAGTTCTTGTTTCCTTTACAGTTATTCTTTCGCCTCTGAACAGAAACCTGTTATCTCTGAGTCAATAGGAAATTTGACTGTAAAATCTATTTTTTCACATCCAAAAATGAATAATCTTACAAAATAAGACTAATCTTAAAACCTATTCTTGAAAAATTCCACTAGTAACCCCCCCCCGTACAATTGCGTTTTCTCTTTCAGCACTGCTCACTGCCTCACTTCAAAAGTCAGTTACTGCATATCCCTGTGCCCAGTTTGGCTAATGGATTTTCACAGAGAACCATATGAAATACTTTGTTAAATACATCTAGATCGAGCCAATTTATAATTCTGTTGCCTAGAAAATCAGTAGTCCTTCTGAAAACTGATATCAAATTAGCCTACCACAGTCTAAATTTCACATCTCTTTGTGAATCCTATTTGCATCTTTAGTTGACTTTTTAAGCTTTCGATGAATATTTTCAAACTACTGACATTAGATTACAAATTCTGTAATTACTCTGATCACTCTCCCAACTGTTAAATAAACATATTATGTTTGTTCTTCTTCTTTTGTTTGATTCCACAGTTACTGCTCCGTTAACATCATCATTTACTGTGAACAAGGTAGACAAGGTAGACAGGCAGCCACTATTTAAACAGCAGCAAAGTAAAACTTAGTTTCTGCTTCTGCTACGTGCATTGACTAGTATTCATCCAGTTGTACTCTTTTAAGTGCAATAAACCTAGCAACTAACTTGAGTTTATGTCCGTTTCAATAAGTAGGAACCATGGAGCTCTCTTTTAAATTTTAACCGTGAAATAGTTGTTGACATAAGGATTCAACAGCATAGTCAGTGCTACATAAATGCCTTCTTGCACATTCTCCCCTAATAGTTCCCTTCACATTCGTTTAAAAGACACTTGAACATAGTATATTGATCTTGATAATTTTAGGGTTTATTTGGGTTTTTTTCTTCAGAATATGTTCTTGGCACACAGTAATTGATTTTATTCTGTATCTATATCTAATCTCCATATCTGTTATCTGGAAGGTATTTCAAAAAACTAAAGTTAGGAGACGAAGATAATTCTCTTCAAAGATTTTTAGAGGTTAAGGCAAAGAGGATTATTAGTATCATTTTGTGAAGCCTGCAATATACTTGGGGCCATCACATTTCATCTGGTATTCATATATATTGAAAATGATGGTATATCTTGACATATTATTATTATCACTAATATTGATCACA
The DNA here is from genome assembly GCA_013397135.1 of Pachyramphus minor. Taxonomy (NCBI): domain Eukaryota; kingdom Metazoa; phylum Chordata; class Aves; order Passeriformes; family Tyrannidae; genus Pachyramphus; species Pachyramphus minor. The sequence goes on from VYXB01004618.1 coordinate 145,968, forward strand.
TTTGTTGTATCATTACCCCAAGACTGAAGAAGAAAAGAACTAATCTGAGATAAGCATTGTATCAACACAGACTGATGTTCCATGTCTTGAAGAGTTTACAGTCAAAATATGAATGTCCTGGATTTGGAGAATGTAAAACACCCTGTACAGTAATGATGACACCAGTAGAAAACACCTTAGCTGTATTATTTAATTTTAGTTTTTGCTAAATCAGAGGAATATAGCTTAAATGAAGCTGTATGGAGAAGAATCGCAAACACAAGTGGACAGGCCAGCAAGATTGAAAGGAACGTAGGGTTGAAATGAAATTATTGTGAAGAGATATGGTACCCCATTTTATTTTTCCTGCGTGGTTAAATGTACTGACTGTTCAGCAAGAACAAACAGAAACACTCAGGGAAAGATTCTCTTAATTTATCTTTTTTTACTGTTAGGCAATGTAAGTCAACGTTATATATTCTTACTTGACTATTTCTATACAATATGGTATATCTTGACATACAAATAGTTCTGAGAATAGAATTCCTGTACCCTCAAACACCATCCAGCTACCCCTGGGTATAGCAAAAGGAATTTTGCCTATGTTGTTGACACAGTACTTGTAAGTAACTGCAGATATGCTACCAGATGTGTCACCTTAGTTTTGAATGAGCAGGCACATTTGACTGTCTTTTCTACCCTGAATAAGCATGCTTGTAGTATAGTTCTGCAGCTCTGACCTTATCCAACTTGACAGGTTTCTCTATGAATAAGATTGTTTATATACTGCATTCTCCTGGTTGTAGTATATGTTAGATTTAATCTAAAAAGAGTTGGGTTACATAGATTTCAGGATTTGCATTTCAGTGTCTATTGAAAGTAATGAAATTGTCAAGAAATTGTCATAGAGTGTATTCATATATTTGGTGTCTAAGGCTATTTTTCCTATTGGCTGGGTGCAAAACTGAAGCTCTAAGACCCACACGTAATACCTAACATCCTGATTATCAGGTCCTAAACTGAAATGTGCTAAAACTATTAATTTTTGAATAGATTATAAAGTATATTGAAAAGGTTTTTACTGACACAAGATAGGTTGGACAGTGACAATGGTATAATACAGAAAGTTATATTTCCCCTGTTAGAAACAACTTCAAAACTATTCTCTGAAAACAACTCTCTTCACTGATAGTAATGGTTCTAACTTCTTTGGTGAAACAAAAAAAATTACTTTTTCTGTCAGCAAATTTGATTCCACTGCGCTAAGACTGAGATGAAAACAGGTAGCACTTTATTCTGTTCTTGCATACTAATTAAATTGCCTATCAAAGCAAAGACAATGGCTTAAACAAATACAATTAGCAATATATTTTTTTTCATTGGTTATAAAGGATGGTAAATTTGCATGAAAAAGAAAAAAAATCAGCTTTCAGAGCTCAAATTTATATTTTTGCAGCAATGGCAGGAAGAAAAGTATGTTGTGGGGTTTTTTGCTGTAGAAAGAACAAACCTGGGATAGCTTGTCTGATCTTTATTGACTAAAAATATAACTTTTGAATTACAGTTATCAAGGAAACTTGAATTCTGAGTGATATTTTTATGAGTCCATAACCAGTTACTCATGACAACCAATAACTACTCTCCAATACTGAATCTGGGGTAGAGGTGAAAGAATTATCAGACCCTCAACCTACTTGGCTCAGCATAGTAACAGATAAACCAAACACCTTGGATCCATAAGTATTAGCTATGTGATTCTGCACCAAAATTAGCAGATCCTGCTTTATATTCTTCTATAACTGTTCCATGTGAATAGAGCCATACTGACTCCAGACCAGGATTGATTTATCTCCAGCCATCCTGAGGGTACTAGGGCCCATTCATGGATCTGTGACTAGCACAGAGATAGATAAATAAAAGGGCCATCTTGAACATCTCTATGAAATTTTGCACTAAAGACAGGAGAGAAGGGGGAAAATGTCACAAATTTAATATATATTTATGCTGAGAAAATCTGCAAGAGTGTGCATAGGATGAGAAAAAGAGATGAAAGACTCTTCCAAGAGTCTGTCTGAGTACTTGTTTGTCCTCTAACCTTCCACTTTAACACTAAGAAAATCAGGCTAAGTCAGAAAAAAAAGCACCATGGAAGAAGACTTTAAAGAAAGATAAGTAAAAGAAATGGATTTTGCATTTAAATTTGAAAGCTGTGAAATCTGAGCTCATTTCACAAGCCCATATCGCACGTAAGAGAGCTCCCTGATCTCTGTGCAGCTCTTGCAAAAGTTCTATCTTCTGTGCTTGCAAGTCTTTCCTTCTTGGCAGAAAATCTTATGGTTTCTTTCAATTATAACAGCTGTCAGGGGAGGTCATAGTTTCTGAAAAGAAAAGCTTGGTCTTTTTCTATGGAAGACTCTGAATATTAATATAAACTATAATGTGGGGTGATGTGTTCAGAGATCTATGTATTACTGAGAAGATGGGTTGATGCATTTCGAAACGTCTTTCTTAGCACCTGTTTGGATTCATTCCCAGATATAATGAATTGAAATAATAAGTTATGGAGATGAGGAATGTATGGCTTATTCTAGCAAGCTTTATTCCTGTTATTCCAAATTTATTTTATGTTTAAATGAGTATAAATGAGAACAGAATGTGCCACTATTTTATTTTTTCTTATTATTTTAACTAGTCAGATAAGAACACAAACTTTGATTCTAACTGTTGATTTGTTAAATATCACATTTGTTAAATCTGGTTTCTGGAAAAAGCTTAATTGTATATAACTCAGCACTTGCAACTGCAAGTGCTATTGAGGTAAAGTAGGTGAAGAACTTCAACAGATGAAAAATAAAATCAGCGTTTTTATTACAGTTGGTAATATGCGAGAGGAAATAACATAGAAAAAGAGAATAAATTGTGCACATTAGAGTTATGTATTGAAGGTCTGCAGCATTAACTTGTAGAATGTTATCTCTACAGCAATTACATATTTATACATAAAATTATCTATTTGTGTAAAAAAGTGTGTCTTCAGTTTTCTCACCCTGATTTATTTTTCCACATTGGAATCTGACACCTGTGATATGACTTGTTATTATTGCTTTGAAAATTTATACTTTGTGCTTATTTAAAAGGATTTATAGTGTAATTAGAAACTGATAGGATTCAACTACTAAACAAAGGAAAAAATATTGAATAGAGTTGAATGAGAATAGAGTTGAATGAGAATAGAATAGAATAGAATAGAATAGAATAGAATAGAATAGAATAGAATAGAATAGAATAGAATAGAATAGAATAGAACAGAAGTCAGTTCTGGAAGAAACCCTCAAGATATATCAACTGTCTTTCTAGGAAGCCTGTTCGAGTGTTTGATCTCCTCCACGGTAAATTGCTTCCTAATGTCTGGTGTGAATCTTCCCTGACACAATTTGGAGGGATTCCCATGGGTCCTTTCACAGGATCCCAGGGAGAAGAGATCAGGAGTCAACCTGTTTTGATCAACAGGTGTTTTCTATCTCTCTTGGACAAATTTTGCCCTACCTTAAAGTATTGTGACTGGGAATAACTTCTTCAGTAAGGCAGACTCAATTTAAAATTATAACTAGACCCACAGATATTTTCATTTACATTTTAGATGAAATCAGACAGACATCAATGCTCTGTTTAGTGAAATTTGCACCCTCTATTATGTTTCTCGATGACAAATTTCACAGAAGTGTTGGAAACTGCAAACAAGTTGACATTTTAAGTTCAGAAGATGAATGCAGATCACTATATATCAGAAATAATATATTTTCTGGCTATCATTATCTAGTGTCCTATTTAAGATAGCTCAGTTTATCCTTAATGAATTAAATATTTCACAGTTATTCAAGCACCCGGAAGGAATCCCTATTTAGACACACGGTGTTTCGGTGTCCAACTGTGTAGTCCAGGGGCTAAAAGAGAATGAGGAAATGAGTTCTGCTTCACTGAAGTGTCAAGATGGATTACTGATTGCACCACAAATGTGTTCAGAAACTCTTTCTCCATCTTTGGCCAAAAGTTCAGGAAGACTGTTAGCCTCACAATTTTTCTCAGATTTAAAAGAAACTAGAGCCAAATCTCAACTAATGCTGTGTCACATGATTTATGCCTGAAGTTTTGGATTGGATGACAAATATTTCCATTTCTTTGAAGGTATCTTGGATTCCAAGTTTTATTTCTGCTCATGATAGTAAACATTACTAGTTCTCTTAGTTTAAAATTGCTACAAAAGCACTACGGTCACTTTATGTATTCCTAAACTTGTAGCAGAAGTACATAGTACATATTAGTCAGAGTCAGCATAAAATTTACCCGAATAAGTATGATTGCTCGAGGAGATGCAATGCTTAGGATTCAGTTCTGGCACTCTAATGGCATGGGATAGCATTAAAATACTAAGTTAACATTCAGACAAAGTACCAAACAGCCATGCTAGAACACTTTTTATATTTATTATGGCAAATTTACTCTGACATGTTTAGAATTGAGTTTTACAATGGAAATTTAATGGGTATATGGCCTGCTTGTGACACATCCAATAGTGAGGGGTACTGCAAGACACTTTCTGAACCATCACTAAGTTTTCCTAACCTTCCTTTGATTACTTGTATTTGTACTGCTGCTGGAAGTAAGGAAAACAGAACGCCCTCATGGGATTTACTTGTGCCTGTCACAGTCATGAAGAGTTACCTACTAAATTGCTTCCAGAACACTGGCAGTGGGAGCACTTTGGCTGTCTCAAGCTGATAAAAACTCTATTACTGGACAATTTTCACGTGTAATGGCTGTAGGCAAGTCCAACACAGAAATTTACCAATGCTTCAAAATGGATTACAGCAGCAATATTGAGAGAGCTGACCCCACACTAGGCAAGTCTCTGCACCAATCTTTGCTGCAGCCTAAAACCCTGTAAAATGGGGAGAATAATAGCTCCGTGGTTTATAAGGTACTTAAAAAACTAAAATCACAAGCTTATAAGATGGATTGCTTACAACCGTCATACTGAAAGTGCATCAAACACATAAATTTTAAATGAGCATTAATCACATGGAATGGATTTCCTCTGTTATGGTCATTACATCATTACAATTAATCACTCAGATTGTTTAAATTTTTTGGGGGGTGTGGGGGTGTTTAGGTGTTACTCTAAAGCAAGTCTGGTTTTTATAGGATTAATAGGACACTAAAGAAATTCCAGCAGCAGCAGCTGTAGCACTACCAGCTCAGGCTGCAAGAACTGTGACTTACCTAGTGCTTTTAAGTGAGGTATCAGTCAAACATAAGACCAGTTCACTTTATCAAAATTGCAAGGTAGAAATGTCTCTTGCCAGTCACATTTTCAGAACTGCAGACAAATCAAAGACAAGCATTCTTGATCTGAAGCACACATGACTTATGAGCCTGAGGAATACCGTAGAATGCACTATATAATGCATTTTGCAAAAATTTATGCTTAATAAATTCTATACAGGGTGAACATCAAGCTCGAAATTATATAAAAAGATAAAGAAATATTTTTTAGCTAATCTCTATGTCTTCTGTGGGATAATATAAAAGACTATACATACATTTGCCTAGGTGTTCTCTCTAGGGTAAATATTTTCTGGAGTAAATAATGGATGCATGATGAACAATTTCAAATTGCTACTTCTTTGTTTGTCTTCACATGGGTGAACAAAACCTGCCCTTACTCCCCATATATTAGTTTTCCATCTACAAACACACTCAGCCTTAACTTTCAGTTATTTTTTCAGAGATGTAGTTAACTATGATATTAGCTTGTGAAACCCATGAGAACAATGCTACAGTTTCCTTATAGTAAAAAGAAAGAATGAGAAGAAGACATACAGAAGTTTAATTCACTTGACCATTTGGAATACCTGGTCAGTATGTCTGACTTAGCTACCAGCTCAGAAGAGCAAGGTTAGGATTCAGTTGTCCTAATGTAGGTGACTAGAGTCAGGTAAAACAGGTCAGGGTGATATTATGAGACAGGTATGTGCACAGGCTACCAATTGTGACCCAAGACAAGAGACACATTAACTTTCTGGAGTGGCCACTAGAGACCAAGTAGGGCACTTCACTAAAACGACAGTAGGAGGTCCTGAGGTAGTTGAGTTTTGCCCCAAGCTTAAAGGTCAATTCAGCTCACCTTAAATTAATCACCTAGGGTAGGATTCAGTTCTTACACTGAGCTTTCAATGTCATTTATGATGCCTTACAGTATGTCCAGCATTCAGCTGCTGCACAAGTAGGTTTCCCTTAAATCCCTTGACATGCTTGTGAATCTTCTGCATTTCTGGCAAAGTGAGGCAGCCTGGCCACCAGAAGGCTGCTCTAATATCTAAAATGTCCATCAATGTCTATTGGTTGCTAGGAAAATAAAAGAAAATAAACCTGAATTTTTTTTCATCAATTAAATCAAAGAATAAAACTCTAGTTTAAACATTTTTCATTTAAGGATTTCTCAGATACACACACAGCTCCCTCTAGTTGATTCTATGGCTAAGGATGTGACCCAGTACCCTCTGTATTTCTTTATTCCATTTGTTCCTAGTATTATGAACCTCAGTTCTACTAGAATATATAGTTTTCAAAAAGGTTTCAAAAGTAAAGAAGAGCAAAGATTGTTAAATTCTTTTGGTTTTCCTCTAGAATATGCTAGCTTATGAACATAGACATGAATATCTGAGAGCTAAGCTCTTAATTAACAAATGTTTTCTTTCTTGGTTCTAAAAAAATACACTCTTCTGTTTACTCATTAGCCAAAATGTGACTCCTGCCTATTAATCTTCAGGCTGCAGTTTTTGATTGGATATGTCTTCTTTCATCTTGCACATTGTAAAGCATTTTGGTGAATTTTGAAATTCTGGTTAATGGCTTTCTCACTCCATGACCATAGCATGTAATTGAGTATGCAATACCGACTACTCTGTTTCCATCAGAATATAAATTTGAAATATACATTAAAAATTTCTTCATGATGGCATGTGGGAGTTTACAGGGAATAATGCAAGGATTTTTTATTTATCAAAACAATAGATGGCCCTGGTCAATCACACTTCAGAAGACTAATATTATATTTATTTGACTTAAAGTGATGAGATTGTATACTCGACATCTGTATCACATTTTAACTAATCCTGCTATTTTATGATACCCTCTAAATTTATACAAAATACATGGCCATAAGAACCCTTTTGTAGTAAAAATTATTGGTATTTTTGTATTTTGTTTGACAAACTGAGGCCAATACCTGAAAGCCCAAGGACATCAAACATAAAATTCATTGTGTAAAGAAAAAGGTACGTGTCATATCTTCAGTATAGTCTGATATTACAAAGCAGCAAGAATCAGTGGATCACAAGTTAGTGAAATCTGCTCTGTTGAGAACAGATTATTAGAAGGTCAATAACAGCACAAAAGTTGTTTTGAAGCGAGATGGATGATGCAGAAAAAACACTTTAAATAAGCATTCAAAATTTAAAATAGTTTCCACAAATCAAAACTACTAAAATTCTGATGTTTGTATATTGCTTTTTGACACCCTTAAGCCTTATGCTATGATGTGTGAAAGTGCTGTAGACTTTTTACTGTTTAGAGAAAAAGGCAAACACAAATCAATACCTTACTCTTTAGCGAGCAGTAATGTTGGACAAGTCCTGTCTGCCCCTGTTACTGTGTACTATTGCTTGCTGGCTGAAGAAAAGATTGATTTACTTTCCCCTCAAATTCTCGTTATACATTTCCTGCTACAGTACATTCATTTTTGAGAGAAGAGTAAATGAGTTGCTGGGTTAGAGATGACACATACTTGTGGTGCAATATAAAAACTGTTAACATCCTTCTGGGAGAAGAGGGAGATTATTTCCGTGTGGTTGTCATCCTTCTCTGTCCCTGCTTTAGTAAACAAAGCCTTTTCTTCTTCTTTTAGATGGGCAATCACAAACAATGAGCATGGAACATCATACCTCAAGGTTACTTTTATGTTACTTATGAAAAGAAGGCCAGGCAATGAACTTATGGTCCTCCATGGACCCAAGCAGTAGTTTTGGTGTAGCACACAAATGACAGTTTTCTGCCACAGCAAAGGTTTCTTTAACAGAATGTGCCGGCAATTTGGGCATAGTTATTTGCGTGATCATCCTATCACTCATCAGCTGAAGTATTTTTCTCCTTGTCCTTTTTGTCTAGATATTTCTGTCCTGGGGTGATCAACATCATCATGCTTTTTCTGGAATCTTAAATTAGCATCAATAGTGAGCAGAAAATCCTTTTAGCTTTAAAACTAGGTGAATTTCTCTACAGAAAATACACCATTATTGCTCATTTTCTTTTGTAAATCCATGTTTGGAAGCAATGCTCAAACTAACATTCCAATGTAGAATGTAGAAATCAGTACTCTAACCTACTGTAAAAATATTTGGTGTTGTTTAGAAATAATTCTATAGAAAATGCCAGTGATGTCTTTATCTTATTCCTCAAACAGGTGTTGTAACTTCACTCTGTGTCTAAAGGAGATAATTAATTTTTTTGAAAGTTTACAAACCTGAAGATGATTTAGATTCTTCTTGGGGAATTATTTTTTTCTCTTCTGTACCTGGTTTAACCTTCAGAACTACTCTTTTCCTTTCTTTACTTCTATTTTAACCAAAAGGTACTACTTAGAACATTCTTCATGAGAAATAGTGATCCTGTGTAGTTGTGCATTTTGAAGTTTATCTTTAATGTCAAAACAGGTGTTCCCTATTCTTCTTCAGCTCAGTATCTGCTGCCATAAGCATTCATATGGTACCCAGGAGAAAGAAAAAAAGCTTAATCTGTAGAGCATTCTGTTGACTAAGTGTAGCTAAACACCCCATGATGCCTCCTACACACAGCTAAAAATACTTTTTAGAGAAAATCTTAAAGTGATTTATATCAGAAGAGAGCTCTGGAGATCATTTGGTACAATTCCATGATCAAAGAGGTCATTTTAATGCAGACAGCTTGGGGGCTCTCTTAGGTCAATATCTGAATATCTTTGGGGATGGAGATTCTGCAGCCCTCTTAGGCAATCTGCTATCATATTTGACACCTCTCACTGCTTACAATACCCTAAGTACCTATTTTGTATATTCATTGATGATTCAGTTTTAACTTGGTCTCCTATAGGTCTCCTGCAGCATTGCATTTTAGCTTGTGACTGAACCGGTACTACTGGCATGTGGATATTGCCGGTCTGGTATTCAGTCACTGCTGAGGCAGACCTTATTTACATTGTCACACTTACAGGACATATAAAAATGTTCAAATGGTAAAGGTCTTTTGATTATGAATCAGTGTTCTGCTTTAAGCAGTTCTGCAGGATCTCTGCTCCGTACATCTCATTTACGTGCTGCACAGGGAACAGCACAGAATTTATGTATTGTGTGGTGAACAAGACAAAAAATAACAAGAAAATAATGTGGTCTTACCCTTACAGTATTTGATTGCTGGATTTTTCTTGCCCTTGGCCACATTATATAATGCTTGGTAATCACTCTAAAGAAATTGCTCACGAGTGATGGTTAATTATGTGCTTTTCCCTTTTTTCATTTGATAATCTTAATTTGTAGAAGTGTCGAATGTCACCAGCTGCCTTGAATTTGTGCTTATCTTTGCCACTGTGTAGTATTGTTTTCTATCTCATCTTTTCTTTTCTTATGATTCTCTATACACATAACCCTATACCTGAGACACATAACTAGATTTAATCCAAGCATCTAAGAACTGACTGAAAAATATTCATGTAACTAAAACATTTAAATGAGTCCTTAATATTCAGATGAAATATGCCTTCCTTTTTGTTCAACAAGAATAGCACATTTATCACTCATCCAGTGAAATTTATTTGGAGTTTTACAATTAAATTTAAAAATGTTTTCATAAATCCCATTTATTATGGGATTCAGTGAGTAAATATATTGATGGTAATTAGTAACTGTATGTGATTATATACTGAGTATTTTCATAATTTTGAATAAAAAAAAATAATTCCTGTGTTAAAACCTCAAAAGTGAACAGGATGAGGAAAGATGGCTAGCAATATAATTTTAATGGTTCAACAGCCTTGGAAGAGTGAATCATTTTCCATGCATTTTTAAAGGATATTGCAATAAAATTGCAGTGCCAACAAAACAGAAATGCCTCTGAGTTCAAAAAGATTTGGAGCAGGGTAGGGAAGATTGCTTTGAAGAAAAAAAAAAAGAAGAAAGAAAAAGCTGCACAGAGCTATAAATAGTCACAAATTAGATACTTAGAAATTGTTTCTTTGGTGTTTACTGCAATGGATTTGGAGTGAATAATGATTCTATTTATGCCATGGTGACCAGGCTCCTTGTTTGATAGAGAAGTCTGTTTGCTAAAGGAATTTTTCATATGGTAGGGCCTATATAAACTTTTTTCAAATATGGGGATTAAAAAATGTTTATATTTCTTGTTACTAAACAACAGAAAATGTGAATATTTCTCCGAAAATAATTACTCCCTTAAAAAACCCTGCAAACCTAAACCACAAAAAAAAAAAATAAAATGAAACCCACAGCAAAAAAACCCACACCAAAACAAAGACAAGCAAATGAACAAAAAACCAAACAAACCCGCTTCTGACACGGAAACCAAAGTAGCACTTATAGCTATCGTTTTTCAGAGACCTCTGACTTGTCAGCCTTTTACAAAAGTTAAATTTATATCTGGTAGTATCTGTGAGAAACACAGCATCAACCAAATAGCATGGAGCAGCTTCTATATAATGCCAAGGGAAGAATAAAATCTTTACAGTTTCAAAAACTGTAAGACCCTTACTTTAATATGTAGGTAGTGCTTTTTGAAAAACCACAGAGCACAATGAAATTACACACTTTGTTCTTGGAATAGCTCTGATGTCTTAAGAATTTCTCAAACAGTTCAGGAGCAGTCTTCATAGAGAGGAGTACATTTAGTGGACCCTCTCATTAATGCCAAAAAGCAGGTAAGAGTAAATGTAACAGTCAATTGTGCCATGGAAAGTTACATCTAGTTATGATGCAGATGTGGTGTGTTTGTTATCTTTCTGAGCTTGAGTAGAGACATCCTCATGAATGAGCAGGACGTATGTTTGATCATCCATGTGCAACACTAAACAGAGCAGAAGGGGCAAGCTCCATAAGCAAACCTGACCTTGCAACAGTGTTTATACTGTGATTTATTTTAAGGAGTAAAACATTCTGGATGGGATCTGGCTGGATTCTAGTATTTTATTAAATTAGAATTCCAAGTATAACCTGCGGCAGTTTTGTAGGAAGAGATTACAGAGTTTAAAGGTAATGTCACAAAGATCAAGAGCCACAGGTCTGTACCTTATGTCTTTACCTCTTGAGTTCCAAAGGTCTTTAGAATAATTTTATGGATATTTTATGTATGTAAAAATGTTGGATGATGAAAATAATTCTTAATACTGTCTTTATTTTTGGGAAGTATCAGAGAACTGAGAATCTGGCTACATTTCCCTTGTAGAAGTGGATTATTTTGGGGTTTTTTGGCTCCTTTTTAATCCAAGCATCAGAGAAAGGCAGAGCAGTCAGGATTTAATACCTCTTTTGCACTTTAAGGAAAAGAAGAGGAGAAACAGAAATATGAAAGCAAAAAGGCTCATTGAGACAACATCTTCTTCTTTTTCCACTGACTTTAGATCATTTTCTTGGTCTGTATTCAAAGCAATGGAAACTATGACACAATATATTCTGCAGCTACTCAATGTCAGAAATAGCTCCTATTGAGCATAGCTTCTTAATCTGGCAAAGGCAAAAAACCACAACTATCCTGCATTTTCCAACTGATCTCTAAAATTTTAAAGTAATTTTTATCCCACTGTAGAAAGAAGAGCTACTTTATGCCTAACCTTGTTTTTTAATAATTTATTTTCAATTTAATATACTCTTTCCCCTTTTTTTCCTTTTATACTTAGTAATTTAAAATTAAACAAATTCTCTAGCAGTGCAGCTGTGGTAAAATCTCTTCCTTTAAGCCCAAATACTTAACTCAGATGTTCATATGAAATACTGAATGAGTGCAATCTCCTCTGACAGTTACAGCCAAAGGCAGTTGGCCTTAGTTGTCAATTCCTTCACCACCACAGAACACAAATAAATGTTTTGAATCCACTGTATTCTGTGTGTCGTTCTATGAAATGACATAGTAGATTGATGCTGAAAATAAACTTAGTTTGTTTTTCCAGTTCAAAAAGGTTTCTCGTGCTAATGTTTTGTAAGCAAACAGAAATATATTTTCTGTTCTGAGGTGAAATACTGTTCTTCTTTTGCTCCCTCACGTTGTGCTTTTTATAAATTTTTAATTGAATTTATTCAAGTAGAGATGGTTTATTTCCTTGAGTCCTTTGCCTTTCTGATGTTGAAGGTACGCATTTTGTAGAAGGAAGTTTCCTTCTTGGTAAGTAGAAAATCCAGCCAGAATACTGCTTGCATCTTGTGGACCTCTTCTATGTTTTGATTCCCATCTCTGCAGAACATACACATAGTTTTTCATTGCAAACTGTCATTTAATTCAAAGACAGCAAACCAATTCTTGTGTGAGAAAACTCAGAAGTCTATGTGAGTAGAAAAGGATAATTTTCTCACTTTTTTTTGTACAGTCTATTCCATAACTTGCATTAAATTGCTTAGAAACTACACTGTATAAATACCCATTATACTGCTAACTGAAACTGCTATGGAAAACCTGTGGTAATATAAAAGAATACACCTTGAGTTAATGTAGATCATGGAATCGCAGAACGGTTTGGGTTGGGAGACATCATCTTGTTCCAATCCCTCTGCTGTATACAAGTTCACCCTCTCCTAGACCAAATTGCTTAAAGTCCCATCCAACCTGGCATTCAACAATTCCGGGGATGGGGTATCCACAATTTCTCTGGGCAACCAGTTCCAGTGCCTCACCACTCTCATAAGAAAGAATTTCTTCCCAATATCTAACCTAAATATACCTTCTTGCAGTTTAAAGCCATTCCTTCTTGTCCCATCGCTATATCCCCTTGTAAAAAAATTCCTCTCCAGCTCTTTTTTGGCCCCCTTGAGGTACTGGAAGGTGCTATAAGGTGTCCCTGGAGAGAATGAAAAGTATAAAAGTTGGTTCCAAGCATTGTGTTCCCCTCATTAAGCCACCTGGAGTTAATTTCTTATGCATCAAGTGCACACACTGGCTTTCAGAGCCAAAAGATCGGTAGAGAAAAAGAGACAAATCAATTTTAAAGACCAATTTGAACATTTTATGTTCTTCTTTTCTCCCTTTTCAATGACATATTACAGTCATTTTGTTTCAATGTCAGCTCTTCTACTCTGGTAATTCCACCCTGAAAAATTATCTGGAAGATACATTTTCCCTTTGCCTTTCTCTTTCTTCAGCCTTATTCATTTTAAGTTGTTAAGTTTCTATCTGACCTCTTCTCTATACTACATGGATATTATTGGCTGAGGTTGATGTTATTTAAAATTACATATATGTCATAGTAGATTTGAAACCATGTTTTCTTGAGATGGATATGTGGTTTTGGTTTTCTTTTGTTTTGTTTTTTTTTTTCCTTTCCTTTAGGCATAGCTAATTTTCTAGTTCATCTTACTATATTCTGCATTATTCCTACCTAGATTTCTTCAAGTTCAAGATCTTTATAAAAATACAATGACTAGATTTTATAAAAATGTCAGACTTACTTCATGATTGAATGTTATTACATTGCATTAGAATCATATTCTATTATTATAGTCATATGTGAAAAAAAAATCAATTGATTTTTTTGGTGCTTCTCTGAACTTGTCTGGACAGCTTTAAAGCTAAAACCATTATTATCCCAAATTCATGTATGTGCAATATTTCAACTTTTCTATTAATTTTATTCTTGGACAATGTCTGTCATTTTATTTTCTGCTAGAGTGGTTTTTAATACATTCACACATTTTATACATCTGTGGTTGTAAAAATAAGCTGCATTTGAGGTATCAAAATTACTTTCTTTATAAACTGCTTTCATCTGTAGTTACTAGTCAAGTTTTTGTAAATTCAGCATTTGATGTACAAAGCAATTAAACTAAAAAGTAATTTTAAACAGGTTTTGATTACTTTGAGTTCTTCTATATCTTAGAAGGAAGAACTTTAATATGGTAATGAAAAATAAGAGATCTTATCCATAACCAAGTATGGCTTGGTTTTGAAATTTCATATTGCTGATACGAGAACAATGTATTTCTCTGCTAATTAGGAGTACTTCAGCTTAAAAAAAATCCGTGTCCAACTGTTTTTTTTTTTTTTAAATATAAACTATCAATTTTAAAATATATTTAATTAATCAAAGTTTTTCTGAAATACCAAGTTGAAATGTTAGGTACATTTATATGAAAACCAGAAACTATATTTCTTTTGAAAAAAACTGGGGTTTAATTATTATTAAACTTGATAACTGAGGAAAAAATTACTTTGGCCTTTTATGCTATGTAGAGAGTCACAATCTCAGTGTTGATCTAGTCTGAAGGCCAGTGCCAGAGCTAGCTAAATAAACAGCAGTTTAGATAAACAATGTGCTCTTTAAATACTCAATTGGAACATGTAAAGATTTTTGAAAAATTTATAAAATTTGCAAAAAATTACCTCAATTTTTCATGAAATTTATGGGTCCCAGGGATATTGACAGGAGTAGAAGAAGATTCAGTGCAATTGAAAATAAACTTATCTTTTGATGCTTCATGTGTTTCAAAGTTTGAAATGCTTCATATTCCTGTCTATATTAAATAAATAAAGAAGAGTCAGCCATTGGTTTAAAAATTGTAATATTTTGTATTTAGGTTACCAAGGATTTATGCATTTTCTTTCCGCTGAGAGACACTTTGGGATATATTTGGTTTGCATTTACAGATGTTTCTCCAAATATGTGTACAGAAAAATCTTAGCATTTCTACTTAAGATGAAGAGACCTATTTTCAGAGAAGTTCTTATGCTTAGGACTCATGCCTGAAATGATGACTAACTTGAAAATTATGAAGAATTTCATGATAAAAACAGAACAGCTAGTGATACAGATATCAATAACTCAACTTGTTCTGTCCGAATATATTTTTTAATATCAAAGTTGGACTATTTCCAGCATTGCAGAACTACTCAACAAGTTGTTGATAGAGACATGTTTATAAAGTTAATAATGCTCTCTAAACTTTTATAGTGTTACTTTTAACCTTCTAAGATAGGGAATCTGACAGTATTGCCACGGGGTTTTTTCACTCCTTGTTTACTCACAAAATAAATCCCACAGATATGTGTCTCTGCATCTACTTAGGGATTTCTGTTTACTGGAAGGGTTAGGAATCTGATTGCACTGAGAGATTTTTATTGTTTTGGTGTAATTTTTATTTTTGGCAGTATGTAATCTCCACCACTCTTCTGTAGGTCACAAGTAGTTCTAAGATACATAAACCTGCACAGAGGTTCCATACGTGTTTGCTCTCTGAGGGGCGTCTCTATTTTGTTAACTGGTGCTGCAAATTACTCATGTTTCTAAGAGAGCAACACCGTAAAAGGCTAAACTACAGGATTCACAGATGCTCTGAATTAGAAATAATTATTTATGATGTCAATTGACACTCAGTGTGAAAAAGAGGACTGAAACTGACTGTAGGAGATTTTAAGCACAAATACAAAATACATTTGCACTAGTTAGCTCTGGAACCTATCACAAATATTCAGAGTGGCTTACCCTATCTTTGCCATGCTGCTAATACATGAAATAGAATGAGCTAGTACATCGCAATTTTGAATTAATCCTTGGTATTCTATCATATTCTGATACTGTGTTACTGGAATTATGAAAATGACTTCTCTATTTCAAGTATAGTTTGGAAGAAAAATGTGTTCAGAGTGGCAAACTATAATTACAAAGGCTTATTTTCCAAAAAGGACATTTGCTCTTTAATACCGATGTTGCATAAAATGAAAAAAATCTATCAAACAACATTATTATCATCATGCAGTTTCTGCCCAGCCCTCCTAACCTACAGGATAAACTGCATTTAATACTTGTATTCTTGATTTCAAACTGGGTTGTTTTATTGTTTCCTTTGCTAATCCAGAAGCTCTTAAACACAGTGGATAGCTAGACATAATCTGAATGCATAGTTTTCTTATGAAGTGGTATTAAAGAAGATTTCATTGTTGTTAAAGGCATCCTGAGGGCTAGAGCAAACAAAGCAAGATCAGCATAGTGTTTTATTCTATTAGATAATAGTTAACACTTTTCATTTTTCAATTTTACCTTATAATTTTTTTTTCTTTTTACCTCCAAAGCGACATGAAATGGTAGAGAGAGAAAATGTTCCCAGGAAATGGGACTGTTAGATTCCTTGCTTTTGATGGCAACAAAAAAACACATGAGCTGAAGAACTTATTGATGTTTCATTGACTTGAAATGAAGAATTAGAACACACAAGAAATTGTTAAGTATGATCTATATCAGAGATCTGTTATTCTAATGAAAGTAAAATGTATGCCATTTTTGTTACAAACAAACAAAACAAAACAAAANTCCAAAGCGACATGAAATGGTAGAGAGAGAAAATGTTCCCAGGAAATGGGACTGTTAGATTCCTTGCTTTTGATGGCAACAAAAAAACACATGAGCTGAAGAACTTATTGATGTTTCATTGACTTGAAATGAAGAATTAGAACACACAAGAAATTGTTAAGTATGATCTATATCAGAGATCTGTTATTCTAATGAAAGTAAAATGTATGCCATTTTTGTTACAAACAAACAAAACAAAACAAAACCAAAAACATCCAACCAACAAAAAACCCCCCTCAAAACAGAAAAAAGCCCAAATCCTAAGAAAAAAATAGGAAGAATATTCATTCTGCTTTCTCCTTTCACAACAATGTGCAGAGTGTGTTGTCTGTTACGCTGTTCTGAGCTCATTTCCTAGACTAAGAAAACTCTAGATAAATAACTTTTAAATTATTATTTATCTCTACATTAGTTTGGAGAAAAAAAAGGTCTTAGAGTTTCTTTCTCTCTTCAGTGTACACGGTATCTTGTTTGTAAAATTTGCTTCCTATCCCTTTTCTTTTTACACATTTGAATTTATGCTTACATTAAAAATTCTCATTGAAAAGAAAGAATTACCAATATTTCTGCAAGTAAACCCTTTATGTATATACCCTTTTTCCCAGATTCAGACTCCTAAACACCATCCCTGCCCAATGAGCATAGACAGAAGTAGATTCATGATTTCATGGTAAACTTCAGGGGTGGTGAACTACCTGTACTAACCTGGACTCAGATACCTATACAGAGTTTTGCTCTATAGACACTCGGGAGAGCTGATACTACCACAGAGATGAGCTACAGTCTGTTTAAGTCCTTCCCCAGGCATGCTGGAGACACCAGGATCTTCTCTAGACAAAGCCAAGCAGGGAAATGAACATTGTCTTGTATTTCTTCTGTCGCAAGTATTTGTAGTCTGAAGTTCCAGATTATAGATGTGTATTACTGTAGTAATAGATTGTAGTTTGCAGACTATAGCTGTGATGTTCTGCAGGGCCACTGACCTTAATCAGGTTATGAAAACTTGAGTGGAATTAGCAAAAATAACTATGTAAGAGGAGATAACTCCTTCTTGACCAGCGGACAGTTCACTCCAGAACTCAGTCATTGAAATGGAAGTCTCTGATTAACTTTAATACAAAGAGAATTGTGCTGCTGTCAGATAAGGAGAAAAATCTCCAGTTAAGAGCAAAAGTTCAAAAAAAAAAGGGACTCTGAATACCTGTACTCAAACTTCTTAGCATTTTATGCTAGTCGGTGACAGAAATGAAATACAAGAATAAAATCTCATTACTTCACAGGGATTCCCTTGTTTTGCACAGAACAGGGCAGATGGTTTCAGACAAGACATCCAAGTTTTCGTTTTTTTGCGGCTCTGGTGCAGCAGACTGGCTGGTGTAAAATCTCTTAAGTTTAGAAGGGGGCAGGTAGGGGGAAAAAAAACCAAAAAAATCACACTTCATGAGAGACCATGAGAAAAAACCCTACCTTTTTTCCTTTTTCATATTGACTTCAAAGAAGACAGTCAAAGGCATAACGATTTTTAAAGACTGAAAGTATGGGTTTTTTTCAGAAGTAAATGCAAGATTCTTTCTCTAGAAAGAGTTTTCAAAGGAACTGGAACTGGCAGTACTGTAGCTACAGACCCACAACAGCTACTACCATCTGGAGGCTTTACATGACACCACTTAAACATTTGCAAATGATTAAGAGATCCCTTTTAACATAAATATCAAATTAAATTGTCAGAATTAAGGTTCCAGATGTATTAATGCTCCATGTCCCAACTTCACTGGCGGTATAAACAATTTCAGTGCCATCTTATGTCTGATGTCAGGTTAGTATCCTGAGCCTTAGAGATGTGTTGAAATCTATCAAATTGCATTTACTAACTTCAAGTTTTAATTTTCATATTTATTTCCTAGGTGAAAAAGTGAAATTCATTACTGGGAATAGACCTAGCAAAAGGTCTATGCCCTTTCAAGCCCTCTAAAGATTCAGTCAAAGTGACCAGGAAGACTGAACTTAAAGCAAACCCAGCTCTGCATAAGTTGCCCAAGAGATTGGAAGAGAATCAAAGACAGAGAAGAAGATGGAGAGAGGAATATCCCTGGGTATTTTCATTATGTGATTAAATAACTTGTTTAAATTCTTGGTTGCTTGTTTAATAGCAAAATCTGTATTTTGTGCACTGCACGAGGCAAAAGCCTTTTCCTTAATTATATTTGATAGTTTATTCATCTTCCGATGTTTTCCCTAGGAAATAAAGAGATAACTGCTTTCTTAAAACAATAAAGGCAAACTGTCTAAACCGAATATTATGTTGTGTTATAATAGCCTCAACTTTTCTAAATTATTTCAATAAAATTCCCAAATTGCTGTAATCAAGATGAAGATTGGAGATGCTTTGCAGGTCAAATGGCAACTTTATTAATGTGTAAAGCTAGCAAAAAGGTCAATAAAAATAAGAATTAAAAAAACCATGGGAATGTAGAACACACATGAACAAGTAATCCACCTAGTTTTGTTAATAATGAATAGTTCATTATTTTCCATTGAATTTGTTGGAAATAATAATAATAATTACAACAACAAAAAAACCCAAGAAGGATAGATTAATTAGAATTCAAAATTTTTAGCAATCATTACTTTTATAATTATTTTTTAAAAATTATTTTCATCATTTTAATACTAAAAGAAGCAGAAAACCCCCAACTCTAAACACATCACTGACAAAATTTACCCTAAGAAAACTCACTGAAAGCAACTAATTAACCTATGAGATTTTGACAACAATTATATCTGTGTTTTGCCTTAGCCACTAGTGATCATAATGAACTTGCAACGCAAGAATGAGGAAATGTTTAACTTATGTTGCTCTTGGTCATACACACAACTGTTCTGTTTTAGCTGGCCCATTTCATGTGATATAACCCTTTATATCCTACAACATCCAGTACATGCCCAAGTACTACCTATAAAGATCTATGCATATGAAGGGGTACTTATTACTCTTTACAGTCTTATTTATTTTTATCTATTTTATTTGCTGATTTATGTTATATTTAGGTGTATATGTTCTTCCTTATGAAGTCTCCACTGTTCAGTGAATAGTGCTTCAACATACTTGTTGATACTGAACTAGGAGCAGTGGCTGATTTACCAGAAGGCTGTACTTCCACTCAGTGAGACCTGGACAGGCTGGAGAGCCTAATGAAGTTTGAGAAAGTATGGGTTCAAGTGGGTACAAAGTATTACTACACCCGGGAAGGAATAACCCCATGCAACAGTACAGAAAATCATCTCTGTGAGGAAGGTGTGGGTATCATGATAGTCAACCATGATCCAGCAGTGTGCCCTGATGATCAGGAAGGCCAGTGGTGTCCGGGGCTGCATTAGGAAGAATGTGGCCAACAGGTCAAGGGAGGTGATGCAGTCCCTCTACTCAGTCCTGGAGAGACCACATCTGTAGTGATGTGTCTGGTTCTGTGCTCCCCAGTACAGCAAAACCAAGGAACTAGTGTACAGGGCCAAGTGGAGGGCTATGAAGATGATTAGGGGACTGGAGAATTTCTCTTGTGAAGAAAGGTGAGTGAGCTGGGCCTGCTTAGCCTAGAGAAGAGATGACAGAGGACATCTTGTCAATGCGTATCAATATCTTGAAGGGCAGGTGTCAGGAGGATGAGACCAAACTCTCTGCAGTGACAGGACAAGGAGCAATGGGCACAAATTGAAAAACAGGAAGTTCCATCTGAACCAAAGAAAGAACCTGAGGGTGACAGAACACTTGAACAGGCTGCATAAGAAGGTTGTGGAATCTTCTCTGGAGATATTCAAAATTCACCTGGACACAATCCTGTGCAACCTGCTCTAGGTGAACCTGCTTCAGCAAGGGCGTTGGACTAGATGATCTCCAGTGACCCCTTCCAAACCCAGCCATTCAGTGATTCTGTGAAATGTACAATGCAATAATGGAAATAAATTCTATATAGGAATATACAGGTAAATGGAGCAAAAACCCATTAATCTTTCTGTCACTATGCATTAATCTTTTCCTGGAAGCAAATTCATAGAAATAAAGTCAAATCAGTTCAATTATTTCATAAAAGTATTATTTTCTTATATTGTTCTTTATCTCAAATGTACCAGTACAACAAGCCTGGATGAGCTGGAACTTTCCATTTTACATCAATGGCTCATGTAAATGCTTTTCTTCATGATGAAATGTATTTGATCATGAAGAGAAAAACAGCAGTGCATGTGAAAATAAACAGATGAGTTCAGCTGGAATTTGAAAAGTAATTTTTTATTTACAAATTCTTCCTGAAACTTGTAGGCACTTCAAAAAGTGCATTGCATGTTTCCACTGTGTCACTTAATTAGTTAATAACCTTCTAAAATAGAACCTAATTTTTTAAAACTTCTTCTAGTTTAATGAATGACATGATTTTATTTTGAATTTCTAAAAAAGCTCTTCTAATTGTCATGCTGTATCTAAACCTTGAATATACTTTTATAACTTTAATCCCTTTTATATTATCTCTGTGTTCAGAGACTCAAAACAAATATTTATATTACAATCACTGTAATGGTGACACATCAACATCTGTGTTAAAACTGTCCAAAATATCAATGTCTTGTAAGAAACATAAAAGTAAACATCTTATTTGAATGTCTATAAACAATGATGGACATAATTTCCTTCCTTTTGAAGTACAAGAATACTGTCCTGGCTATTAAATTGAATGCAGACCAAGAATAGTCTGCAAGTTTTATTGAAAAAAAATCCGAATATTTTTACCATCTTCTCTCAATAATTTTTATGTGATACAATAGCAATAGTTCAAGGGTGCTAATCCTGGGTTCATATAAGGTGCCCTCAGACTGGATTCAGTTGCCAAATGTAGTATTTCTCAATTAAAATTTCTTTTAAAATTGATGAGGGATGGATAATTTTAGAAAGGCATAGGTTTTTTTGAAAATTTTTCCTATTAGGATGGAAGCACATTCAGCTGTGAATCCCTGAACTTTTTATTAAGAGTGTTATCTGTAACAAAAGGTACAAATAAAGTGTACTATTTTGGGAATAGTCTCAGCCTAATTTAAATTAATTCCTTTTTTAAATAATTAAGGAAAAAAAATCCAGCTTACACAGAAACAACCTCCTTCTTAGGTAAAAAAACCCCCAACACAGAATGGTAAAATAAGAAAAAAAAAAAAAGGGCTCTAATTCTTCTGTGGTTTTTTTTTGTTTTGTTTTTTTGTTTGTTTGTTTGTTTTTTGTAGGATTAAATCTCTAAAAGATTGGGGTAGGTTTTTGTAGCTTTCCAAGTGTCTGAATATTTTTGGGCTTATGACTCTCTCAAAAGAACTTGAACAAAATTTGAACCTACATAGTGTTTTGTTTCTGTAAGTTTTACGTAGCTCTTTTTCTTGGGAAAGAAGTGTCCCTGTTTAGAACAGAAATTACAGCAGAGATGAATCTGAAATGGTTTTTAATGGTGCTTTGGCTAAGGTTAGCTCCATGAACCAAAATAACCAATGAAGATTGAAAAAAAATTGGGGTAGGGCATTTGGGATTGCTGTTTTTTTTGCCCAGTCTAGTGGTTTATGACTTGTTCTTTTTCATTACACATGATGTAGTTATGACTCAGCCACTGAGCTGAATTCAGAGTAGAGAGGATAATAGAAATCAATACCATGGCAAAGAATAAACAATAAACAATGAAAGCTTTCTATTAAAGACAGCTCTCTTCTAACCTCATGAAAACTGAGCCCTTTAGTCAGATCAGAAGAGCTTCTCCATCTTGCACAATTTTAAACTTAGCACAGCAAAAAACCGCAAATAACCAACCACAATTGTAACTCAAGCAGCAACCAAGAAAAAACAAGCCAACCCATTAAAGTTAGACAGTTCTGTAAATTTGATAGTAATGTCTTAGAGTTGAAACTTAAAGTTGACTGCTTTGCACAAGAATTCTAGACATCATACCCTGGGGCATACATGACACCTGATAATTCTTCAGCCAGTAAGAGAATAGGCCTTAAGCTGTTGACATAAACTATTATGAAGAGAGTGGATTAGCCTGCATTCAGTAAAAGACTGATCTCAGATATCTGCCCATCTCACATTTGTTTGGGTCCTCACAAGAAAGCTTGCAATCTCCCTGGAAGAGACTTATGGTGAAATTCAGTTTGAACGTAAATATTGCATTCCGTTTTCTAAACATAGGTGCCAGGTGCTGTCGTTGCTTTTCATTGGGCTAGGAGATATAACAAGGGATGTAGGGATTATCTGAATCTTTTGGGACCTGCAGCTAGGCTAGAACACCACCACAGTACCTAAAGTGTCAGTAGACAATTGTTCTTAGATTGTTCTTGGAAAGTTAGCCAAGGAAATCAGAGTTTGTTTCCTGAAAGCTGCAATCAGCTTTAGAGGACTTTTTTTCATCCTATTTGCCAGAGTTTATCAGCATAGAGAAAAGTCAAGTGCTGTTTTTCTCCTGAGATGTGAATTTGTTCTCTTTTATAGACTCTTTTTTTCATCACTTACATTGAAGCTATTGTTGTACATGAGGCTATATGGGTTTAAATTCTGCATTAGTTGGTGAAAGCAGGAAAAAAAGGAAAGAAATGTTCATTCATTTGCAGCTATGCATAAATAGACTTAATGAAGTTAGCAGCACCACTCTCCAGCACATTACACCCCCTGTATAATAATTTGCTCCCATATAACTAATGGGAAAATTGTTGCTAACTTACAATGCTTGTCTTTAAAAACAGAATTAAATTTAGAATGTTGAGTCTTGTAAAATCAAAGTGGAGAAGGAAGAGTTCATTGGAAAGCTGGTTATTATGGCTTTGTTCTCTGGAGACAATATGCCTCATAGTGTTTGAACCTGGCATGTTCTTATATAAGGGTTGGAAAATGTACAATGTGCTCTTTGATACACCTCCTCTACCTCTTTCTTGTGGGAATGCAGACATGGTGCTGCAGTCAGCTAATGACGAACTTCCTCCCAGCTGGTTTTGCACATAAGTGATATCAAATGATTTTGTCCAAAACCTGAAATGGCCAGTGCCAACACACTTATAAATTGGGGAAAATACTGAGATAAAAAAAGTAGTGTGAAACAAAATGATTTGTCTGATTAGTGGAATGTGCAGGTAGAGAAGAGTACAGCCTCAGAAGGCTGATTGAATATTTTACATTATTGATCAGTGCACTGTAAAAAAGTGAAAAATAAAATTAACAGTCTGGGATGGTTAATTATTATTATAAGCTTAGAGGTGGATATTACAAAGAAGAGGATTTATTTTTTTCACTACCATAACAATTCATAATATCATTAACTAGGCTTCAATGAAATGTGATTCTTAAGCCATAGTGGAACCATATGGAAACCATAAGCTGGTGGAAAAAAAAAAACAAACAAAAAAACCCCCATCAAAATAAACACAGTAAAATATGCTCTGGTTATGAATTTCAATTTTATTCCATTTTCTCCATGCTGGTCTCAATTAGAGAGCTCAAGGAAGAGATTAAAGGTGTTAAATAAAAAGAAAAATAACTTTATTATCAGTTTGATATCATATATTGTAATGAAGAATTCTTCACACTACAGTGTTTCATCTACTGCTTCTGTGGTAGGTCCTGTGGCACGTCCTGAAATAGATTAGCATACAGTGAAGACAGATGAGCAAAGCCGGGTTCAGAATCAGTCTGTAGTTAGGTTCAGTAAGTAATGAAAGTCTCAGGGACCTAGAAAGAGGGAGTAGATAGAGACTATTTTTTTAGTCCAAATGAATATGTGAGGATGAAGCATTTCCAGGAGATTTTAGAAAAGGGAAAAGGAGTGAAACACATGCTTGAAGGCACATCACCTATACCTATGAGAAGTGGGGAATGTCAGTAATAACCAACAGAAATAACTGTGTAAAATGCAGAACTGTACAAGAACGGATTTAAGATCAGATAAAGTCAATAAGCTTAATAAGGCTGATTAGCTTTTCGTTTACACTAATGAAAAATTTCTGTTAAATAATACTTGACCTTTGTTTCTCCTTAAATAAAGATATCTGTGAGGCCAAAAGTTAGGCAAGTATTCCTTTAACAATTGATTACTTTAATTGGAGGGATATTCCCGGACTTTCATACACTGGTCTAAGCCAATCTGCAGCATAGTCTTCTGATATACCATTTTGTGTGCAATTTTTTCTTTTTTGTTAGCACTTGCATGTAGGAAATATGTTCCTCATCATAGAAAAGTTTCCTTACAATTAGGTAGACTTCTATGCTGCATTGAAGGCTAATTTTTGCCAGGAAGGTGATGCTGCCATTGGTAAAATCACTCTTATTTCATGTCTGAATCTGTTCTTTGCATCTCCGTACACTCCAAATGTATCACCTTATATAGACTTTTTTTCCTTTTGACTTCAATCAAGCTCCATTATCACGTACTAGAGGAATACTTAACACTTTTTATTTTTCTGCTTTATTTTTCTCACACTGCCATGTGAGTTTTTCCAAAATTTCACAGCTCTTTGTCTTAAATTTTATTGCTTCCACAATTGCTGATGGGAAATAAAATTTCTTTTGGCATAAGAGTATCAATTCAATCTTGGTGTGATACCTTTTTCAATGAAAAATAGTTCCCTGCATGAAAGCCAGAACAGCAGCAACAAAATCACCTAAGTGGTTTGTACAGAGGGCTGTGTAAGAAAATCTTTTGTGTGCACAAGGAATATCAAGCACAGCGTCAAAACAGAAATCGGAGCACTGAATAAAAGCTATTCTTCTACTATAGGAAATCTTTAGGGACATAGAAACCCTGTGTTTTCATTAAGGAATAAGATGGCCTGTAAAAGAGGATGTCTGTACAATCCTTCTGGGACTAACAGCAACAAAACAAATCAGTTTTTAAAATAGAAAGATCACACAACAATACATTTGCTCACAGACAACAGTTGCAGAGCTGCCAGGCATTTGGGAGATCATTTCCAAGCACTCCTCCAACCTCAGCCAGAAAGAAACATTTAGTGGGTTCATAGAATGGAAAATAAAATTGGCTCCAAACAGTGCCTAAAGACATGACACAGAGCCTTCTGTGATGTGGCTAGGAAGCATGCACTGACTGGTTCTTACAGGTTACCCCACCGCATAGCTTGGCACGCAGATCCACTCCTAGCAAAACCACAGTAGCTGCAAAAGCAGGCTGTGTGACAGATCTTCTCCCCCCTCTCTGCAGATCTGAGTGTCTCTCTCCTGTGGCAGAGCAGCTAGAGAAACTGTGGCAGGCCTACGGCATGTACAGCTCAGCCAAGAAATTCCAGTGGGAGAAGGAGAGAAAGTGAGACATATTTCTTCTAGCTTATGTTTCAATAATTAATAACAAATAATAGGATTCCGGTCCCTTGCTTCATTCTGATGATGACATTTTCCAGTCTGAGTGGACAAACCAGAGACTAAGAAAGGGATTTAGCTTTCAGAGCAAGTCTGATGAGTGCATCCTGGCTTGTACTGGGAAATTATTTTGTCTATGTATGTGAAACAGAAAGCTCGCATTTCCTGCTACAGAGACTCATTATGGGATGTGTAAGAGAGCTCTGGTATGCAGTGAACTGAATAACACAGTACAAAATAAACCCCCAAAAGCAAAAAAACTATGGAAACAGGTAATGAAGGTACAGATTCTGAGTTTGAAATAGGCAGTCCCAAGAGTAAGAGGCACTTGCAGGATATGTGTGTAAGCTATAAGCAATGTAGAGTATAGGGCTTGTACATCACATCTTCACCTAACTTGTTCCTACCTATACATGATTTAAGTGAATGAGCCTTGATTTTAAAACTGTTGTTTAAATATGTTTATAGGAAGGCAGACATACAGAAGAAGATTTAGTCTTTCCTGCACAAAAGAACAGCACTGAACCGGAGTTACTCATCACTGCATCCATCAGCAGTGAAAAACCATCTCTCACTTCCTGTGCTGGACTGGAGATGAGACGTAGCAAAACAGGGGTAATCATTTGTTCCATGCTGATGAAGGAAAGGGATTATGTGTCTGTAAAACAGAAGGAAAGACCTTAAAGATTTTAGGTCTGCATTGGCCAAAATTTTCTAGAACTGATCACACCACAGGGATGGTGAATGCATACCAGGTATCACTATTGCAAATGATGTGAAAGGAGGATTTAAGATATTTGTCCTTTTCTGTCTGATATGGAATTTTTGCTACTCACACTGTCTGACAAACTGTGGCTGGTTATAGGAAGTGTTCAAAGCATCAGATAAAGGATAAGAATATAACTCAGGTGCTGTAGGGAGCAGAAGGAAATAAGATTGAATAAAGTGCAGATAGGGGTTTTAAATGTAACGTTTAATGATGACAGATATAGCCAAAACAATATCATTACGTTCTGAATGGTTTATTAGCTTAAATTAGATCAGCTCTTCTCCACTTATTTTACTCTGTGAATGTTCAGGAATTAAATTCCCAGATATGAAAAAAATGTGGGAATAATTTATAATAATACTTTCATATTATAGTAATTAAATAGTATATAATATTAATTTATAGTAATAGTTTATACTTAACATGTCACCAAATACATGGATTTATAGCTACACCTATGCATTTTACACATGTACATCACACCACTGCTATGTATAGAACGGTTAAAATGTGAGAAAAAGTCTTCCAAGTTCACATTTAAAATATTATTTTCATCTATCCAACCTGCACACGATGAGGTAAATATATCTTCAATGAGTTGTGAAATTTAAGAGAAGTTCACTGGTCAATTCTCTACTGGTAAAAGTAGGAACAGTTCCAGAGAAATGAAAGAACTTCTACCTAAACTGTTAAGCCTTGAGACCTGTGGTGAAATTTTTTTTCTCCCTGTGGGTCTTTTGTCTGTGAAGTTAGTGGTAATGTAGAATGACAGAATAATTACTGTTAAAATATATTTTTTCAAATGGAATGTGATTATGTAATGAATCATCTATACAGAGAATAAAGTATATTAAAGCACCTTACTTCAGTCAGTTTGAATCCAATTGGGAGTTTAAAGCACCATGAAGTTTACTCTTTTTCTTTCTTCTTTTTCTTTTTTTTTTTTTCATTTTTTCCATCTTTCTGTGGAAATCTTAACCCTGAGATTTATTTTTTTTCCTTTTTAGCTCTAAAGGAGCTTATGTCTCAAATAATCTCATAGAGGAGATAAAAGTAGAAGCTCTGCTAAAGACTACATTAGAGGAAAAAAAAGTTTCATGAGTGACTGAGAAAGACAAGATAGGGTAACTTCCTCTGATCATCAGTTATTCTAATTTCTGTTTCATAGCTACGTCCTGGTTTCATGACTTGTGGGTTTTTCTGTCAGCTTCACATCATCACTTGCAATTTGCATAATGTGAAACTCCAGGAAAACATGGGGTAAGACAAGCTTAAATTAACCTTGTAAGGTCTGAGCTTTACACTGGCTCATTAATTTCAAAGCACATGTAGTTCTGATGCCAAATGAATAGAGATTGCTTTCAGATGTACAAATGAACTTTAATAAGAATATGAAAGATTTTAACTTCAGTACTAAGTCTGATAAGAATGAGAATATGTTTTTTTGTGTTTAGTTGACATTTCTCTTATAAGAAACCTAAATATTGTAATATAATCAGATTTCTATACTAAAGCATTATACAAGCACTGAAAAATTCTCTGAAGATATCTTTGAATATTAACACTTAGCTGAGGAGAAAATATATCTCTGCTAAAATACAGTCTCTTCTATCTGACTTCGATAATGTGCTTGGTATAGTGTTTTTAATGAAATCACATTAACCACTTTATTTTATCAGATAAGGATTCTTCTGTGTTCTTTAAGCTCGCTGTGCCCTAGTAATTAATCTAAATACATTTCACTGCTTCTGAAATAGAGCATACGTACATGATCCATGGAAAATTTTCCTGGAACAATTATATGTATTGGTTACTTTTACCTTTACTGAATTTAAATACTGTCAGGGCTGCTTCCCAGATGCTTTAAGGATCAAAAATTCCTGCATACTAACACCTCCTGCAATAACATTAACACAGTAACATCTAATGTATTTGGCTACATCAATCTGCTGTATAAACCAACTGCAGTCGGGTTTGACAACACAGTAGGACAATCGTCGACATCCCATGTTCGGCTTTTCAGGCTTATGGATATTTATTGATTTATGTGCACAAAATGTTAAATTTGTCCTCACTTGTGTCCTAAGCAAAGTATTTTAACTACTTCAAATAACCAATCTATTTTCTCAAATGATTCCATATTCCTGTAATTACAAGTCTTAAAACATTTTCCGAAAACTCATTAAAAAGGAGACAATCAAACAAAAAAACCCCCAAGATCCTAACTCTAAGACACTGAATACATGCAAAAGCGTATTTCAGAAAGTCAGAAATTCCCCAGTCTCTCAGAAATGTTGACCCAGTTCTAATGTTTCAATCCTGACTTGTCCTTCTGAGCTGAGCGTTTCATCCCATAGTCTTCTTTACATCATTTTTTTGGCTGAGAGCTTCTCAATGAAATGGGTAGAAGAGATTTTTTGAAAAAATATGTTATGTCTTCTTTCTCTGATCCCTCTTGGTACAAATGTTCAAAAATAATATTCCAGCCTAAGGCATATACATGGCATGGAAAATTTCAGTACAAAGAATAAAGCTTAACAAAATTAAAAATAACTGAGAATAGATGTGTTGGCTAACTAATAATATTAATGATGATAAGTACTGGTTTCTCCATATATTGATAACTACAATGGTTACAAAAAAAAGAAGAAGAAATCTTCAATTTAAAAGATACTTGATATTCAGAAATGTCCCCTGAAGTATAATATTCATTATGAATAGTAAAATATTATATTTTTAACTGAAATATACAACAAAAGAGCATAATCATATCTTGTATTAATGAAATGCTTACTTTAAAGATATTGAAAAGAATAGGACAAAATATCCAAAATGCCAGTTAAGCAAACTTATTGTCCTCATACTGTAATTAACAAAGTTTACTAGATTTGACCCAAAGACACTGTTATGGATACAACTTTCGCAGAACAGAAAGCGGTAAGGTTGGAATAGATCACAGTGGGTCATCAGGTCCAACCTCCCTGCTCAAGCAGGGTCATCTTAGAGCATGTTGCACTGGATTGCATCCAGATGGTTCTTGAATAGCCCCAGGTAGAGAGACTTCACAACCTCTCTGTGCGGTCTGTTCCAGTGCACAGTTAAACACACAGTAAAAAACTTCTTTCTCCTATTCAGGTGGAACTTCCTGTGCAATAGTTTCTGCCCATTGCCTCTTGTCCTATTACTTGACAGCATTAAAAAGAACCTGGATCCATTCTCTGGACACCTGCCCTTCAGCTAGTTAATAGATATTGATGAAATGCCCTGTCAGTTGTTTCTTCTCAAGGCCAAATGGGCCTAATTCTCTCAGAGTATTCTTGTAAGAGAGAGCTCTAGTCCCTTAGTCATCTTTGTGGCCTTCTGCTGGATCTGATCCAGGACCTCCATGTCTCTCTTGTACCAAGGAACCCAGAACGGGACCCGGTATTCTAGATGTGGCCTCACTAGGGCTAAGTAGAGGGTCAGGATCACTTCCCTTGGCCTGCTGGAAATACTGGACCCATGCTGAAGCACCTTGCTCCTGAAGGTCTGCACCTGCAGAAGGGACCACAGGAAGCTGGAGCAGTTAACGAAGAACTGCAGCCCATGAGAAGTACTTATGTTGGTGAATTTCATGAAGAATTTTCTCTTATGGCACATATTCCACACTGGGGCATGGAAAGAACTTCTTTCCTTGAGGAGAAAGCAGCAGCAGAAAAAACGTCATTAGCTGTGATGAATTTGCCATAAATCTCCTTCTCCATTTTCTTGCAGCAGTGAGAGGGAGAAGGTAAAGTTTGGGAAGAATAGAGGGGTGAGCATAAGGTATTTTTAAGATTTGCTTTACTTCTCATTATCCTGCTCCGATTTTGATTGGTAATACATTCTACTAATTTCCCCAAGTCAAGTCTGTTTTACCTGTGAAGGTAACAAATGAGCAATCTCTCCTGCCCTTAACTCATGAGCCTTTCATTATATTTTCTCTCCCCTGTCCAGGTGTGGAGGGGACTGAGAGAGTGGCTTTTGTGGGTACCTGGCATCCAGCCTGGGTCAAACCACCACAAGTGATTGCAATCTTACTTGTTTTCCTACTTCCTTCTCACCTGATGCTGAACTCCACAATCTCACGGGCACTACAGATAATTCTGCTGTGATGCCCTACAGCTGCCCCCAGACTTCACATATCCAAAAAGGTCTTCCTCATTTGTTAGCATGAGGTCAAGCAGTACACCATCCCCTGTGGGATCCTCCACTAGCTGTGACAGAATGTTATCATCAATGCTTTCCAGAAACCTCCTGAGGTCTTTGTGCTTTGTTGCACTGCTTTTCTATCAGATGTCAGGGTAGTTAAAGTCCCCCACAAGAACCAGTGCCTGTGACCTTCAGGCTACTTCAGGTTGCTGTAGAATTTTTCACCCACTTCCAACTCCAGATCAGGTGGCTGGTAGTCAACAACCACAGTGTCACTCTTACTAGTCCACCCTTTTATCCTAACCCATCACCACTCATCTTGGTTGCCATCCACCCCAAGACAGAATCCAAGTATTGCCTCACATAGAGGGCAACTCCACCACTATGCCTTCTCGGTCTGTCTTTCCTAAACATCCTGTAAGCCCTTCACGACAACATTCCAGTCATGCGAGTTCTCACACCATGTCTCCATAACTGCAGTGAGACTAAAGTCCTGTGACTGCATACAGATCTCTAGTTCCTCCTGTAACTCACTTTCTTAACCTCCTAACTTTCTTAACCTTAGAAAACTATAACATAAACAAAATCATTTAAGTACAAAGACAAAAAATCTTAATGCAGGAAAAAAATCCATTTTGCCATGCAACACTAAAACAGTGCATGAGTCTATTCTGGTTTTACTACATAAATCAGTATTTTCTCAGCTAAAAGCTATTGGTCTGCATGGGATTTGGTATGCTTAGCAGAGAAAGAAAAGGCTTCCTGGATTTAAGGCCATGAAGTACAAAAAGGCTTATGTCCGTCTTTTAGAACTAACACCTGGGAGAGTAGATAGGCTGTGTTCACACTGGGTCATGGTTTTCATTTCAAGGTACCTGAAGTAACATACCCGCAGCTTAGCCCACAGCCCATAGGCATGTATTGATAGAATAAAATTCAGGGTATAACAAAGTCTCGTTCTGGGATGTGGCATAAGAGCATGGAATAGGATTTTTGGGAGCAAATTCTTCTGAGATGTGTTGTAGGATTCTGTAGTATGGACGGATTCCATACTACAAACCTTGTACCACTTTGATCCTGTTTTCTAAGAAAGATCTAGACTGAAATATTTCCCTAAATTTGCCTTATTTTCCTGGATATATTTAGATGAAATGCTAGAAGATTTTTGAAATGCTCAGGTAACTCTCAGGGCTACATCTCCACTGAGTTTCAGGACTGAGCTTGACTTCTGGACCTTGGTCATAGCCACCAATAAATTGTCATCTCTATTCCTGGTTCTATCAGTCTGACAGTCTTTTTTGCTTCTTTTGCTCTATAACCTATTTATGCATCCATTTATGAATTATTCAAATGGACTTTTGACTTATACTTACCGGTTAAAAGTCGAGGGTGAGACATTATTGCAATGTTCAGTATTTGCCTTGAGCAGGACAAGTCATAAAAGCAATTTTCAGTTCAAAAGAATAATGCCTCAGAGAGATGGTTTAGCTCAATATAAATGTAAGGAAATTGGTTGTACAGTAGGCTCTTTGTCTTAGGAATTATTTTCCTGATGACTTCCTGATGCACGGAAAATTTGGCTAGTTTAAGGAAAGACTTATATAAAAAGTCTGGTAAGAATGTAGGAGACAGTTAATAGTGCAAGGGAGTTTTTCTTCAGCTTCTATCAATGTTTAACTTAGGAATGTCTACAGTAAGTGTGTTGCAAATATACTGATGGGGAACTCCTACTACAATGTATTTTGAAATGAAAATAAAAACTTCAGAAAAAAGTTTGTGTGGTTTATTTTGCTCCAGAGTAAGAGGAACATTGAATAACCAATGCATATTTTCCCTTTTCCATCCGTGCCCATTTCACTGGGAATAACACTTCTAGAGGATGACCTTTCCTCTCCTGATGTCAGAAATTTACTGATGTCAGCATCATTTCAAAGTGTCAGAAGAGTGTGACAGTAACACATCACATTCCTTCTAAACTTTCACAAAACAAAGAAAATTTGCATCTTCTATAAGATGCTGACATGTGAAACTGTCCTTTTGATAGCCATGTGTGTGGTGCAAGAGTACACTTGCAGGAAACAACCTTTGCAGTTATTTAAATACCTCAGTTCCATAAAGGCCATTTATTGCTTTGTGTACTTCAGAACTGTAGAATACTCCTTTAAATAGAAGAAATGTCAGTTCTGGAAAACAGGATACTCAAACTTTCAGTCATAAAGCAGAAGACCTTGACAGGAGATGCTTTTATTTTTTTTTCCCTTTGATTTTTTTTTTGCCTTGGTTAGCAGATTCTAATACTTTGCCTCAGTATTGCAGATTATCCTCCTTTCAAAACTGAGGAGATATAACTGGACAGAGACAGCTGAGAGGTATATATACAATGAATTATAACCTATTCAATTTTCCAATCCATTTGGATTTTTGCAGCCTTGGAGACAACCTATGCTTTTGTTGTGCAGGAAAGGATTTAAATATTATTGAAAACCCATTAGGAACAGTTAGAAAGTCTTTTCAAAACTATAAAAAGTTGTTTGTCTGGTTTCTTTTCCTATACCTAGTTCAAATACCTTTTCCTCAGTTTTATTATGTTTATGAATGGTATTATCACTAAAGTGTGGAGTACAGATGTTCTAGGGTGGGTGCCTATCAATGTATAGGACATAGCCATGTTTTTTGTGCTAATGTAACTGTAATAAAAGTTACAGTTTGAATCTCAGTTACAATGGTAGGTGTTTTATAGCCACCTTAATTTATCTACTTTCTAGAATTGATCTGAATATATGATCTGAATATGTATTCTGAGTTAAGAATAGACCAGTAGAACACTAGACTCCTTAATCTGGGAAAAAACTCTGCACCTCAAGGAACAGTTTATGACTTTTCATTATCTCTGTAGTCCTCAAAGACTTCCGTGCAACTACTTTACAAGGTGTAGAGAAGTCAGTGTAATAGGTATATTTGCTTTTCATTGAAGGTATGTTTCAATACTGAAGCTACTGGGCACGGGTAAAAGTAAATCAAACAGCTTTAATGACAGAAGGCACAAAACAAAGATGAAGCTCAAAGTCTAGCAGCACTAAATATTTTATCTTGCTTACTCTGTGCTATAAGTGCCTTGAGTTTAAATTTTGATGCTATAATTTTTAGGCACCACTACAGCAGGCTGTAAAAAGAACACAATCCTTGTTTTCAGCTTTTACAATATGAATTGTAGTCTGCTGCGACAGTCAGAATTTTGTTTTAATTTGTATAGAAGAAAAGATTGGAGAAATAAGAAACTTCTCCCAAATCTGCAGTTGTCATTTTTTCCCCATGTCTAACAGAATAAATGGTCTGATTAGTTTCCAGCATAGTTCAGGAGACATGTTTGGTTCAAATATCTGTAACGCATTTCAGCACACAGTGGTCAAGACTATTTATGTGTGTCTGCAACTTGAAAAGAAAAAATAACCCCAAACACTACAGAAGATGCCCACAATTACTCTTAGTGAAAAAAATTCCACAGTTATACTAAGGGAAGAATCATGTTTGTCCTTTCATTATGTATCCTCTGCCTGGTAGATGGTTATCTACTATACCAAAATACTCCATTAATTTCCTTACATGTATTAAAGTATTAAGCAATCTGTCATAATCACTGCAAGGTAGACGGTGCTATAAAGAAGTTATCTAGGCATATGATGTTGATTACCTTAAAATTCTTCATCTTGAATATACTCAAATCCATGGTAGGCATGGGTTAGGGTTAGGGTTAGTAAAGTAGAGTGCAATAATTTATGTTATCTAGAAAGGGGGATTTCATGCTGTAGAAGTAAGCCAAGTAAGCAAATATTTCACATTAAAAGAGCAAGTTTTAGAGAGGTTTAACCTACATTCATATTATAAGACACAGAGAAGTAGCTTATGCAACTTTTTATGGTTACAATACATTTATTTATTCAACACCATTCTTTAAAATTGCTATATGTGTCTGCAGAATGAAGGAAAAAACAATAAGACTCTCTGCAGAGGGTCTGTTGCTCTTCTTTGCTTTACAAGAAGAAAGACATTCAAGTTAGAAGTGTGTGGTTGTTCCTTGTGCATGAAGATTTTAAACACACCTCATGAAGAAGAGAAAATATCACACAAGTCTGTTTTCTAAGAGTGTCCTGGCTATTAAGAGAAGCACAGTGACAGTAACAGAGGACTGAATGTTCTTCAAGATGACTTTATGTGTCAGATGGTAGTATCCTAGGTTGTTTTTTTTTTCATTAATTTCTACATTTATACCATGTCCTTTAAATCCAAACCAGACAAAACTAAAGAAAAGTTTCACCATATGTTCTGACACTACTTCCAGAGATCCTGCGTACTCACATGGCCTGCTATATCCTATTCCAGGCAGCCATGTGAGACTATGTCAGGAGCAAAGAATGGGCAGATAAGGTGACTAAACATTAAACATGAGTGGGACTTTCTCATAAAATATCAAATGTTAGGTTATGACTTGTGGGCAGTAATGTGTAAGCTTCAAGGAAATGATCATCAGTACAGTCAGCTGCCAGACAAAGCATAGCTCTCCCCTTAATAATTAAGTAGATAAAGTGTCACAGTTTTCTCTTGAAATATTGAAAAATGGGTCCAGAATCTTCCTTTTATGGCACATACAAAAGCTTTCAGATGCATGCTTATGTATGTGTAAATCTATCATCCTTGCTGGAATAGTTTCACTTTGTGTAACTAATTAAATATTTATAGGAACAGAGAGTGCCAAAATAACTCTGTGCAAGAGAGGTTGTGACAGTTAACGTGGGAGAAGAATATCTCAGGATAAATTCTCTAACTTAAGCAAAGGAGTTTTGGACCAGGGCACCCTCATGGTAAACAAGTATTCTCAACTTGAGGTATAGCATATACTGCTTTGGGGCTGTCTCATTGTAAATTACTCTAAGTTGATGTTTTTTTCACATTCCAGAAAGAAAGAATTTTAGACATTTCTGTAACTTTTACATGAACTGGAACAACTCTTCTCATTTTATTTTTGTACAATCTGTTAAATTTCCCCTAGATTATTTCATGGCAGTTAAAAAAGGAGTAAGAGATACAGTGGTGCTGTGAATATTGAGCTGTCTAGTCTTATAGTCTTACCTCTATTAACATTTCTAGCCCTCGACAGCCAAGTGAGGAGGGGGAGGTTCCAAGAGCAACTGGGGGACATTTAAACAGTCCCAGGAAGCTCAGTGAGCAGGAGTGGGCAAACATGGGGCATGGCACAGCAGTTTGCATGGCAGTTCATGCAGGCAGGGCGAGCATCCAAGAGCAGCCAATAGAGGTAGTAAAATACTCAGTATCTGGTAAGGAAGAGCAAAGAGATTTTTTCAGCCCAAGTCTTACTGGCATACTAATTTAAGTTTCCTCAGTTATGGTGTTGATGTACCAAAAAGCTAAGTCCCTTTTAGCTGCAGGAGTCACTGCACCAACCATGTCAGAGCCCTCCAGCCAGACAGACCTGCTGATGGCAGATGCAGCTCTCCAGGTCACAGGTTGCCAGGAGTGCCTGATGACTCTTTGTGAGGCTGGGGTAGACGAACAGAAATTTTGCAGAAGGTGTGCCATGTTTGAAAAGCTGTGTTACCAGGTGAAGAAGACATGGGAAAAAGTAAACAGGCTGGGTAGTGTTCAAGTGAATGAGGAAGAGAGACACTGGTTATGTTCAGAGATGCTACAGCCTCAAACCTCTGTTGTAGTGGAGAAGCAGATGGACTCAAAGTCCTACAAGCTAATTACTCAGAGGCCTGTCAGTCAAGGGTCTATCAAAGATGAAGGCTGGAAGCTGGTCACTGCACATACCAGAAGGAAAGTTCCTCCTCCTTCTCAAAATCTGACAAGCAGGACTGGTACCTTCTGCAAGGCTCTGGAACAAGAAGTTTCTGGACCTAGAAGGTCCAGATGAGGTGTGTGAATGTCCTTCTGCAGTAGTGGGGCCTCCTAAAACAACAACATCTGTACCCCACATGAAGACCTCCTCTGTTAAGAGGAAAAAAAGAGTTGTTGTAATAGGAGACCCCCTTTGAAGTGGAACGGAAGGCCTGACATGCAGAATCGACCCATCTCACAGGGAAGTCTGCTGTCTCCCAGGGACTTGGGTGAGAGACACTACTGGAAAACTCTCCAGTCTAATAAGGTCCTCTGATTACTATCCGCTATTGGTTGTTCAGACTGACAGTGATGAAATAACAAAGAAATGTCCAAGGCAATCAAGAGTCTTCAGGGTCCTGGAATGATTGGTAGAGGGATCAGGAGCATAGGCAGTTGTTTCCTCAATTCTTCTATCAACAAGGAATAATATTGATAGGAATAGGCAGATCCATCAGGACAATAAGTTTCTCTGAGGTTGGTGTAATCGGAAAAAATTTGGGTTTTTGACCATGGGTTGATCTGCTCAACACCTGGTCTACTGACAACCGACAGGATGCACCTACCTCAGAGGGGGAAAAGAGTTCTAGCACTGGACCAAGCAGGGCTTGGCAGAGCTCTAAACTAGCTTGGAAGGGGGAAAAGGACCAAA
This sequence comes from Pachyramphus minor, assembly GCA_013397135.1. NCBI lineage: Eukaryota > Metazoa > Chordata > Aves > Passeriformes > Tyrannidae > Pachyramphus > Pachyramphus minor. The sequence continues at coordinate 183,466 of VYXB01004618.1, forward strand.
CCAGGCTGACCAGTGATGAGCAATGAGGTGGTGTGCCAAAACTTCAGGAAATAAGCATTAATGGGCCCAGTCCCAGAGATATGACATCATTGGCATAAGTGGGATGAGATCTGTGACTGCGGTGCCCTGTTGGATAGTTAAAGGCCCTTCAGGAGCGATAAGCAGGCCAGAAGAGATGGAAGGGTGGCACTCTATGTAATAGAAGGGTTAGATCTCACAGTTGGCACTGCCACAGTTGACAGCCTCTGGGTAAGAATCAGGGCACAAACAAATAATGTGGATGTCATCATGGGAGTCTGCTATAGACCTCCCATCCAGGACAATGACTCCAACGAATAATTCTTTCAGAAACTAAGGGACACTTCCAAGTCAACTGTCTTATGGGGGACTTCAACTTGGAGGAAATTAACTGGGAGCATCACACAGCTGGTATGATACAGGCCAGAAGATTCCCAAAAGATCTGGATGCCAACTTTAAGGAAGAGGTCCTAAGGGAGACGACTTAGAAATATGCCGTCCTTGATCTGATCCTTGTCAACAGAGAGGATCTCATGATTGAAGTGGAGATCGCTGGCCATCCTGGAGTTTAAAATCTCTGTTGACAGGAACAAAATTGTCAGCAAAACCTCAATTCTGGACATGAGCAGAGCAGACTTCAGACTGCTCAGGGAATTATTAAGTAAGGTCCCCTCAGAAAATATTTTTGCAGGTGCTGGGGTCTATCACTTTTCAAACATCACCTCCAAAGGGCAGTCCCAAATTTCAGAAGTTGAGCAGGCAAGGCAGAAGGCTGGCTTGACTAAGCATTAGTCTTCTCTTGGATATAAAGCAAAACAAGAAGGTGTTTGCCCAGTGGAAGCAAGGTCAAGTGACACAGGAAGAATTCAGAGATATTGCTTGCCTCTGTAGGGAAAAAAATTGTATGGCCAAAGCTCAGTTGGAGTGGAAGCTGGCCAGAAATGTGGGGGACAATAGAAAGAGTTTTTCAAATATGTTAATGGAAATAGGCAGTATAGAAATATCATTGGCCCATTACAGGATGAGGATTGTGACCTCACAAACAGGGACAGAGACAAGGCAAAGGTGTTTAACATTTTCTTCACTTTTAACACTTTTTTTGTCTTCAACGTGGATGATGGACCAAGGGGGTCTCAGTGCCCCGAGCTGGAGGACTATGTTTGCGAGAATGATCAACCCCCAGTCAACCCTGAAATTGTGTGGGATCTGCTGCTCCAGCTGGATCCCTACGAATCTATGGATCCAGATGGGATTCATCCCAGAATCCTCAAAGAGCTAGCTGACATCATCAAAACAGCTCTTTCAATGATTTTTCAGCTGCCTTGGGAATCCAGAGAGATCCTAGCTGACTGACTAACGTTGTCCCATTTTTCAAGAAGGACAAGAAGAAGGACCCTGGAAACTACAGGCCTGTCAGTCTCACTTCAGTATCTGGTAAAGTTATGGAGAAGGTTATTCTGGGAAGTATTGAAAAACACCTGAAAGACAATGCAATCACTGGTCACAGCCAGCACGGCTTCATGAGAGGAAAGTCCTGCTTATCAAACCTGTTTTCCTTTTATGACAAGGTAACCCACCTACTTGATCAAGAGAAGCCAGTTAATGTAATTTTTGTGGGTTTCAGTGAAGATTTTAATAGTGTCTCCCACTGGATCCTTCTGGACAAAGTGTCCAGCTCACAGCTGGATAAACACATCATGTAGTGCGTGAACAACTGGCTCACGGGTCAAGCACAGAGTGTAATAGTGAATGGGGTAACATCAGACTGGTGACCTGTCACTAGTGGGGTTCCACAGGGCTCCATCTCAGGCCCTGTGCTCTTCAACATTTTCATAAATGACTTGGACACAGGACTGGAAGGGATACTAAGCAAGTTTGCAGATGATACGAAACTGGAATGAGCTGTTAACTCCGTGAAATGAAGGGAGGCCTGCAGAGAGACCTTGACAAAGTAGAGGACTGGGCAGTCACCAACCATGTGAAATTCAGCAGGGGAAAGTGTCAGATTCTGCACTTGGGATGGGGCAACCCTGAATATATGTACAGACTGGGAAATGAGGCGCTGGAAAACAGTGCTGGGAAAGGGATTTGGAGGTCCTGTTTGATGGTAAGTTGAATATGAGTCAGCAGGGTCCTGGCAGCCAGGAGGGCCAAAGGTGTCCTGGGGGGCGTCAGGTAAAGCATCACCAGCCACTCAAGGGAGGGGATTGTCCTGTTTTGCCCTGCACTGGTGCAGTCTCACCTTGAATATTGTGTGCAGTTTGGGGCACTGCAATGTAGGAAAGTTATTAAGCTGTTGGAGAGCATCCAAAGGAAGGCAACGAAGAGGATGAAGAGCCTTGCGGGGAAGCCGTATGAGGAGCAGCTGAGGTCACTTGGTCTGTTCAGCCTGGAGGAGACTGAGGGGAGATCACAGTCTGCAACTTCCCTGGGAGGGGAAGAGGAGGGGCAGGCAGTGATCTCTTTTCTGTGTTGACCAGTGACAGGACTTTAGAGAATGGCCTGAAGTTGCGTCAGGGGAGGTTTAGGTTGGATATTAGGAAAAGATTCTTCACCCAGGGGTGGTTGGGCACTGGAACAGTCTCCCCAGGGAATTGGTCACAGCACCAAGACTGGCAGAGTTCAAGAAGTGTTTGGACAATACTCTCAAGCACATGATGTGACTTTTGGGGATGATCCTGTGCGGGGCCAGAAGTTGCACTACATGATTCTTGTGGATACCTTGCAATTCAGCATATTGTGAGGTTTTATGATTCTTTAATTTCAAAAATAGAAAGAAAGTTAAATAAAACTTCAGCTAACATACAGCATGCAGAACTCTATATAATCCTAATGCGGAAGATGACTCTGAAAAAGGACAGACAGACAATATAATTACAGTGTTTGAAATGATACTTTTTTCAGTTTCTCAGTCTGAATATAATGACACTTTTCAGTTCTCAGAACCAGAAGACTGAGGATGAGTCAAAAGAACAAGCAGTAACTTCCATTAAATGTTCCAAAGGAAAGAATAAAAGGAGGTGGAATTTAGAAAGAGAAGACATAACACCAGAAACAAGAGTCACTATAACACCACCCCTAAGGACAGAAAAACTTTAAAAGTTTCTGCATTAAGGTTCCTTTGTTAACTGTTAAACGCCACTCTGATGCCTAACATTCTGCTGGAAATCTTGTGTGAACAGATTATGTTTTGATTTTTCAAAATTTCCATTCATTGTCTCAGAAGAGCCCAAATCTGCAGAGATACATGAAAAGAGGGAAAAATGTGTTGCAATGTCATCTATGTAAATAATTTACAGACATTTAATAAACCTCTGGAATCAGGTTTGACATAAAATGTGGAGTGTTTTTTTTTTAAGTGACTGGGGTTTTTTCCCATTTTCTAGTCGGAAGCTGGAACTGAATCTGAAAATTCCTGGTGTGCCTATCTTGCAGTATAGAGTAAGATATCTGTGTTATCTAAAACAGTGTAGTAGTGGCAGAAATGCATCCTCAGCAACATATAGGTTAACTTAATTTATCAAGGTTCTTCACAGGTAGAATGATTCCAGTACCTGACATAACATATTGATATCTTAATGTATCTCTTCAGAGGCTTAAAAACAGTGTTTCAGAATTACAACAGGTTTGACAATACTCTTTATTTCAGTGTTAGATATGTGCATCATTGGTGCCTTGTCTAGATCAGCCTGTAGTTTCACATGTGAGGCCCACCTGGGAGACTTCACGCACACACCAATATGATGATAAGGAAGCTCCAACTTTATTATTAGCCCGGTGTCTTTTATACAGTTATGCACACGATTATTTAATACTTGATTTGTTACAAAACTGTTCACATGCCTAACACTATATTCTTATTGGATAGATAGTATATCTTTACTTTAAAATTCTCTTCCTTCACACCTAACTACAACATCTTGTTTATCTAATTCTTGTTATGTTATTGACCTTCAGCTACAAAACTTTCTCCAAACCATCTTGCAGCTGCCTCTTGTTATGTGAACTTCAATTCCAAAACTTTCCCTAAACTGTCAGCAGTTGGTTCACAGACATTTCTACCCAAAAGGTTCCCTACACCAGCCTGTCTTCACCAGACAAAAAAGCGATGTAAAATGGAATAAGGTCCCATCACAAAAGAGGATGATGTTTTCATCATGGTAGACAAGGGATTCTGGCCTCTGACTGTGAGTCTAGAAGATCTATTAGGAAAGGACCTGTAAGTACAAGATTGTTCCAGAGAGGGTTCTTAGGGATGCCGAAATGGAAAAAAAACACTGCTGAAAGCTCAGAAAACCCAATATTTATTACTAGGAAGTGACCAAACAAACTGAGAAACTGAGAGACCTGAAAGAGGAAAGGAAATATGCCCTCAGTAAAACTCCCGCTCACGCAGGGGCTTCTTAACGAGGTTGTCTTACCGACCCCAGAACGACCAGTATTTCCCCATGGCAGAAACTGCATCTGCAGAGTGTCAGCAGACTCACAGGATAACGGGCGTCCCCGCTGAGGCAACGTTGTCCTCCATGTGAAGCTTGAGAGCACTTCCACAGCTGCTGTCTGCCTTTTATATAATTTAGCTGGTTACGACTACCTGGGCAGGTGTGGCCAGCACCGACCCAGCCAGAGGCCTCTGTCCCTCCCCCCGTTATGTCAGTGAT